>JAHZNI010000711.1:0-23067 GCA_027744415.1 Seira ritae
GATGTCGCGATTCTTTTATTTCCCATTTTACAAATGACACGAAATCTTCCAATTTCATTGTACCAAAAAATTCCAAAGCATCAGGCGACTGTCTCATAAATCTTGAACAAAACCTCACATTCTTGTTGACGTAATTAAAAATTCATCAAATTCATGCTTCTTATCAGAGCAATTAGCTCCGACTGTAATCAATGCTACATATATTATTTTTTCTACATAATAAGTATGTAAACAACAAACAGGACCTTCGAAGTCTTGTACTTTAATTTTTAACGAATGCCATCAAACAATACTACGTATTTTCAGAATGATTATGCTATTAGAATTTTTATAGATGATCATCAAAATAGCAAGAGTAATTTGTCGCGGCTCGCATGAAGGCATAAAAATAGCGCTAAAATAGTAAAATATCTATCGCTTCTGCTCGCTCCTCCAATTACCCTTAAAATTACTCGGCCACCGTGAAGGGTCACTATAAAAATGCACATTCGCATTTTATACTTGCATAATAAATGAAAAATATCATATTTATAATGATTTTTAATGTGACGAGCAAAACATCCAAAATAATACAGTCTGTCTAATCATGCCCAAAGAATTTTCCAAGTACCCTCAAAGAATTCATGATGATGACTTGTATAACGACAATTTTGACAATGAAATTTTTAATGGGGAACAAACACGTCATGATCAGGCCCATGCGACTCGCTTTCATACACTCATTCCAAAAAAATTAGAATTAATTTATTCAATCTGGATAAGTAAAAGTGGTTAGGATTACACGAGAAAATTGCCATTATAACTAAATATACATGACTGAAAACAAATAGAGACAAACGTTATCATCCCTTAAGATCAAAGATATGTATCTATTCATTTTTAGAAAAAAAATTAATACAAATCATAAAAGAACTTTCGACCAACCCACTTAATTTTAATAAAAGTGGTTAATATTGATTCTAATTTGTCTTCCACTAGTTTACTGTGCTAGGTCAATATCAACGACTTCCCCCAAAATGCATTTTATTCGCCCATAACTAAGCATACATATCTTTTTCAAAGGGTAATTTATTAAGGGAGAGTGCATGTCAGCAAATATTATTAGCCGAGCGACGAAGGCCCTTAGGGGAAGATGTTATCGAGTTAAGAACGCGTGTGTAACGTGATAACAATGCGAGGATGATTCTGAGCCGCGTTTGATGAGGATGAGTAACGGCAACAACAAAAAATTGATATTTTTTGGTGAGTGGAAAGGGACACCACACGGAGACTGCGTGTGTATAGCAATATCGCGTATTTTTNCAACAAAAAATTGATATTTTTTGGTGAGTGGAAAGGGACACCACACGGAGACTGCGTGTGTATAGCAATATCGCGTATTTTTCATGCATCATCTTCTTCTTCATCACCCTCGAATGCATTCGATATAGGAGACAGCAAAGTCATGTCAATTATTAAGTCACAATTACAACGTTAAGTATTTGGGCACAATGTAAAAAAAATCTTTTGAATTTTTTTCTTCTTCGTACGCATGTACTACAACTACCCACTTAATATTTATAAATCTTGCTAAAAAAAGTAATAATGTATTAAAGGAAGAGGATTCGCTAATCTCTGTGTGGTATGCGTGTGTGAACATGTACGTACTTTATAGACAATATGTAAAGTTGATTAAATGGAATATCTCTGAAACTACCTTCGCCAAAAAAATTCTCCTACAAAAGCTAGTGGACATCGAATTGTGATCGTCAATCGTTTTTTGCTTCTTCTAGAGCGAACATTATCACACCGATCCGAATTGAACCGTTAAGAGCATTTAATAAAAAGCAGATCAAATTTTCAAAATGCTGAAATACGTAAGTGCAAATCTTCAGAATTCTGAAAGTTTTTCGAAACTGTATCATCGACTTCCTGAGAAGTTATTGCATCATATGTATTTTTTGAAGTGTGTGGCTGGTGAAAGGGAAAATTAATTTACGAAATCGGCTTATAAATAAAAAGAAATGAAAGATTGAATAACAAATTAGGAAAGTGAATTTGTGCAAAAGTTTAGAATATGATTGAAAATTTTATGTGTATTGGCAGGTCTTCCTCGCTGCCTTAATCGGGCTTGCTGCAGCCCGTCCCCAGAACAAAGAAGAAGAAGTAACTATCATCAAGAGTGAAAATGAAAACAACGGAGATGGAACTTTCCGTTGGGCCACAGAACTTTCCGACGGACAAAAGCACGAGCAGAGTGGATACATCAAGCCAGGCGATGACCCAGAAAATGCTATCCAAGTCATGCAGGGGTATTGCATTATTCCTTTTTATTTATGGAGTAAAAGGGAGTGTCATGTAGTCATTCCCTCCACTGAACTAAATTTTCATTCTCGAGCCATTGCACAAGAACAATCTCTTTAATTTTTGTCACGCAGATCCTACTCCTACTACTCTCCAGAAGGTGAACTCATTTCCGTAACTTATGTAGCAGGTAGGTTTCTCTTCTTTTCTCTAGCGTTCGTAAAACTTGATGAGAAAATGTTGTTGTTTCTGGACTAATCAAATACTACTCTTTTTTCATTTGAAACGAAAAGATGAGAATGGATTCCAACCTACTGGTGGTAAGTTAGAATAGAAATACTTTTAAAATTGGATTTTTCTGAGTTCACGGGAATTCCTGGCCCTGATGAAAATGGAAGTTACCGATTTTGTTTTTTTTACAATTTTAATTGTAGATCACCTTCCAACACCCCCACCAATTCCAGAGGGTATGCTTAAACAAATTAGCTAACTTTACAAAAATTTACTTTGAAATTTGTTTATGCTGACAGTATTCTACCGTTTCATTTTTCAGCTATCCAAAAGGCCTTGGACATCATCTACGCTAACATCGAAAGTCAGAAGACTAAGAAGTAAAGCGTTAGGTATTGTTTAGCTCTTCGCTTATATTCAAGTCATTTTTAGGTAAGGTTTAGTTTACATAGACGTACAATTGTTTTATATTTATACTATACCCACTCCTTCAGCTACCTTTCTCCCTTCATGTGTATACTGAAGATGTTAATGTGATTATCAATTTGAGCATCAAATTATCTTAAGAATTATTGGATGAAATCTAACAAAAAATTGTCCTGATCCCATTTCACCAAATCAAGTACTAGGTCTCATATTGCCCCATTTCATTCCCAGTACATATTCTTTTATTGTAAATTCCAAATTCATTCATGTTGTTCCAAAAAATTGAAATGATCCCGACTCATCCAACAAAATTGTTTGTCCTCCGTATAATTACATTTACGTTTAACTCATTAAGCTCGCGTCTCTGCTCATGAAATAAAAACACTCCGTTTAATTTTGTAATCATTTTTTGTTCTCTTGTCTCATTTTCACTACTTCACCACTTCATCAATTTGTCATGCATGCAACGCTTAAAGCTTGTCTCCTGCTTCTGAAGGTAAAAGTTTCAATGAAATTACTTGGTCAATAGTTAAAACAAGTTTTTTCTGCCTACCTGCTCCTCTCTCTCGAATGCATTAATGTGATGAAAAACGAAACAAGGATCTTCCGTGATGAACTTGGTTTTTATCACATTTCCGGTCTCCTTTTCAATGATGTAAATGCGATTCTGCAAACGTTCAAGAATTACAAGAAGGTTAATTAAAAATTATCTATTAGATTATAGTTCTCGCATAATAACAAGGAATTAATTTATTGAAGTGTAACAAAGCATGATTAAATACATTTCGCAAAGAAAATAATGTTCATACTTTCTCCTCCGGAGTCCATTCCAACGTGTCTTTTAAAGCTTTTCCTTTAATTCCAATTTGTGCTAGCTTCATGCAATTGATAAGCAGTGGCTGTTCCATGAGTACGATGTAGTTCTCAGTCATGGCAAACGTGTGGAAGTAGGACATGCAAGTTTTCCAAGAAGACGGTATTGTTGCAATGACTTTGGCTTCTTTCAACGCTATCGAACAAAAAGAAGTAAAAAAAGTGTTGCTGATGATGGAATAATCATATTTTTATTCAAATAAACTTCAACAATGACCATAACTAGCCAGAAAAAGAGACAAATTCAAAAACCATATTAAGCATTTCATCTCATGTACTTGTCGGCGACCTTGATTCTACAAATATTCAACTTTATAGTTTCATACAAACTTGACAAGTACCTTTTTATGGACTGTGATTTGTATTCGAAAAATTCATCGTGCTCGTGTTAAGTACGCTACATCTTCACAAGAATAAAATCATTGAAGACAAAGAAAAATATATGTGTTCACAATTCACACACATAAAGTTCCTATTTTGCACCGTCTCCTTTTCATTCATATTCATAAAAAAAGTTCAAAAATAATATTAATTTGGACTTCATGCTGCGCTCTCCTCAGAATACAGATTTTCGGCAAAACTGAAGAAGAGCGAATGAAAACAAATGGAATGACCAACAAAATACCCAAAAAAATGTACAAATTCCATTTTTATTAGAGAAGTAAGTAGGGATAGTGTGCGTCGAGAGTCAAATTATAAAATGACTGATGATGATAAGTTCACATGATGAATATGACATGGTCAAATAAAATCTATATGCGGTAATAAGATGTTTGTTCAAGAACACGAGAAAAAATATGTTTTTGCAGGTACTGAAAAAGCTTTAATTGAAAAGGCTATTTCCAAAGAAAAACAATATAGTTGTGTTTAGGTATGGGAAACATAATTAACACATTTTGCTCGTATGCATCAGATTTACTTCATGATATCCATAATTCTTGTTCTGACTCTGATCGATGGAAACAAAAAATGCATCCATAAAGCACCAACTTCGTTGGTGATCTTATCAGAACTCCATGTCTAAGCAAGTATGTACCTACGTAGGTACTATAAAATAATACTTATTATTTTCCTTTTTAGCCAACCAAGTTTACGTTCTCAACTCGACTCAAGTGTCATTGTTTCTTTCAGTGAAGCCTTCTTCACTTGCTTTAAATATTTTGGTCGTGCAATTGATGATAGACAAGACGAGCCATCATCCTAGGAATCATGCGTAGGACATCGTCCGAGTGAACGTGAATCCTGATTATGATGATGATGATGAAGACGATGAGACAATCACAAATTAATGATGTTACATACTCTTTTCAGAAAAAAACGTGAGTAAGGGCACATTTTTAGACCTAAAAACTCAAGTTATCGGCAAAAAAAATCGTAATGAATAGGCGATTAAAATGCAAATGATATACGAAGTAAAACGCTGAAAAACTAGTGACATCAGAAAAAAGGGAATCTAGAAAACGAAATAGAAAGAGAGGGAGATATACATTTTACTCGCTTCCTAGTTTCGTGGGGTCTTCTTGTTAAGCCTTTAGTGGAGTGCTCGTGTAGGAAGTGTGTGGCTTGGCTTAAGGGAGATTAGTCGCTAATTTATTCATGCGTCTGGGTCTGAGCAATAAACGCAGAGGACATCTTCTCCTGGTAATTACACTACACTACACCACTATACATACTGCACACATTCCGGAGGTGATGGGTCTAGTTTGTGGATGCTATAATTCTGAATTAATTGGCAAAATACATATCAAACCTAATTAGTCGCCGCATCCAATCCCAATCCAGGAATAGGAACAGAGGTCATAAATATTCGGTAATAAAAAATTAAGGGAAAACAGACAGAATTATAGTTTGTTCTTGTCAGAATTATGCTCTTGTTCATTTTCATGTCTCCCTGAAAGCCAAGCTAAGCTATCCTTTTAAATTATATCAATAGACGAATTAGCCATTCTAACTTTTATGCGTTTGCATTATTAATTCTACCAAAAGAGTCAAAGGCGCAGGAGCCCGATCCAAATCTAAATCTTCCTGACTTTCTAAGGTGGTGGTATGGATTCCCAGCATGTATTGCATATTATGTATAGCATCAATCATAATTCCTTCCTTAATTTATTCATAAGCCTGAAATCAGAACTTAATTATGCCTCACGGGATACGGTACGAGATTCAAGCCATCTTTCAAGATTAAAAATTTTCGGCAAAATATGCGTTGGCTTGGCTCTCGCTCAGGCCTGGTAAAAGGGAATCGTGCCTGGTGTTGCGTTATGCCATGATTATCCTTTCCCAACATCATCTTCTTCAGATGCCGCACAATCTTTCTTCTTACGGAAAATATTGAACAATCACAAATTAATAACAAAAGCGTTGTTGCACATTTAAAGTCTATTATTTAATTCGTGCCAAGTTGTATGGTGGTTGTGGTTGGTGATTACCACGCTTCTTCTCTTTACTTTAGCGCCTTTCCCAATGCTCTTAATAGATTGATGTGGGTGTAAAAACATGATATACATATCTTTTTTAGGGAATTCTAGACTCTAAAAAATTAACAAATTAAATATCCTGAGAAAAAAACATGCTAATAACATAAATGTAATTGTGGAGCCTAAATATTAGATGTGAAAAACAAATTTTGCAATCCTGAAAAGATATTATTTCTCTCCTTGCTTGACACGAGGTCAGTGGATATGGCGTTCGAAAATGATTTTTTTCCGAGTAATAATAATGCACAATTGAGATGATAATTACGATAATGTTATGATGATGATAGCAATGATATAATTTTACCATCTGCAGCTTTTCCTGACCCCGTCGGCTTTATCTTGACCACATTATACTTGCACCCCGTCAGCATGGACGACCTGAAAGACAGTAAAGGATATGTAATATAAAATACAATGCCTACAAATTTTTCTACATATTACTTATTTGCCCAACTCGTATGAATTACGAAACCAGAAATGAAAAATTTCCATTGACAAGGCAAGACCTTATAGATCGTCTCTATTATTGGTCTCAGTTAAAATAACTAAATAAGTAGGTATTACTACAAGCTAACGCCAAGAATTTCATGAGGCCAAAAGAATAGTAATTAGGTATTAGCTTTATATCATCATCACCATTCATTCATAACCATTTGCCATAATCTTGACAGAATCTCCAATAACGGCAAAACTGACCAATCATCACATTTACTGTATCGTATCAAGATTACGAAGATGGCCGTTATGAAATCGATGATATGCACTTTACGGTTACGTTTCAAAAAACTTACCCCACATTCCAAATCGTCCCGTCAGAGTCGGTCAATGGATGGGCTGTGACGAACATCGTCCCGGAAATTTTGTTATAATCCACCTAAAAAATTACAACATTATATAGTACCAAGCTCGCATTTCCCTAATCACACTTGTCAGTTAGATGATATATCCCTTCTTATTATAAAAAATGAATTATGCAATTTTTTCAGCAGCTTATGTAGGTGATGACCGTGTAGGCACGATTGAAGAAGCATTGTCAATTACTTGAGTCATCACATCACAATATTTCAAAATATTTTGACTCGACAAAAAGGTACTTGAATTTCATATCCGTATAAATATATTATTCGTCTGTGATGAGGATGATGATTACAAACAGAGATCAATTACAATGATTGTGCTAATAATAGTAGCGACATAATATACATATGACCCTGCTGCATGCGCCTGCCTATGCCTGGCCTGCCCCGTAGCGCCCAATCATAAAATAAATGGCTATAGGAAATTCGCAACAGGAATCTTTTTTATTTAGCCTTTACATAACTGTGCAAGTTTGATTGTTTTGTAATCATTCGATCAAAAAACCATTTTTCTCAAAACGTGTGTGCAGATAAACACGCAAAGATTTAGAAATGTGACGAAAACTGGGCATTTTTATTTAAAAACAATAAAGCGTTTGATATTTAATAAGTGCTCCCGCTCATCTGCAATTTTCAGTGATGTCGCTTTCAAATAAAAAAAATTGCAGCTATCTAGCAAAGGGTCCTTAGAAATACCAAATGCATGCTACACAATGAGCTTCCAATAGAGTAAGCAAGGAATTCTCCCTATCTGAACTATTGATCTAATCTCAGGAAACTCATCAAATATATGAACAAAGTTAATCGGCTTCAGTCGTGCAGTTCTCCTAATTTGAATACTACGGCGATGGCGATGCTTGAAGAGGAACGCTTAGCATTCCAAAAATTTCAAATGAAGTGTCATGTTGCGTGCCAATCATTTTCCCCTGTAAAGGATCATCTATTCGAAGACTACTTAATAATCATCTCGTAAAAATTATTGACAGTTGTGTTGTGGTCTCTCAAGTGTAAGCGTTTTGACAGGCCAACAAATGACTTGAATGCCTAATTGTGCAAAACATTTGATGTAATGCGTAATCATTTCATAAATGCCACTGTAACTTCTTCAAAATAATAATTAGCGTTTTGGGGAGTGAAAGAAGGCGCTAGTATGGCATGATTAAGGTTCGTTAGCCATCGTAATTGTTTGTGTCGAACTAATTTGATTATATATATCTGGTAGGGTCTTCATGGAAAATAGTCTAATCCGATTTTAATACAAGCACCATTCAAAGATGAGCGTTATATTCTATGGAATGGTAAGGGTATTTCTTGAAGAATTAAAGAGGCGTTTAGAATTGAAACAAAATTGATTAAACTATTGACAATCGCTTCAAACAATTGCGCAACCAATATCTTGTATGCAAGACCTTATCTTTTAAAAGCTAAAACGTTTGAAAATGTCTCTGAGGTCTGAGGTGATGAATGCCCAGCAAGCTCCTAATAGCGTCCTCATGAACTTAATGTTTCCATATTGTATCCCATTTATTATCAAAAGTAGAAATTCCCAAAGTGAATTGGACTTCGTGAGATTGAGCAAAAAGCCTGCAGCTTCATGGTAGAGCAAAATACAATATTATATTTTTAATATTTTAGTTCTACAGATCTAAGCCATTTAGCTCGTAATGAGTTATATTCCACTCTTGACATGTTACAAACTCTTTATTAATTTAGAATTCTTTCATTGCCCTTAGGAGGCTGGAATAAGGTCTCGTATTTGCTCTTAAACATGTAGCAATTGTAATATTTTGTACTGAATTTTTAAAAAGCATTTCACTTTTAATGTTTACAAAAAAAGGATTAATAGGATTATGCATGCCACACTTGTTGGATTTTTACCAAAAAAAACTCTTGTCTAAAAATTCATATTATCCATTTTTATTGAAAAAATTAGCTTTTAAGTGAGAAAGGGAGATGTGTGTGTATGAGAGATGGCCCAAGGTGATTAGGCAACGGGTTGCATCCTATCACGCAATAATAATCATCAAAAAAGAAGAGAGGGATGAAGATGAGCTGCTCACAAGCAGCAAGTTTTTTGTCATTCATTACAACTATTACCTTGATCATCGTCCACTAAAAATAATAATAACTTCGAGAAAAAAAGAACGATTTTACAATTTACACACTCGGCAGACACCAAAGTGCATTCCTCAAAAAAATCTAGTACAAAATGAGCAGCTAGCAAAAAAAAATTGTGGGTAGAGGCAGACTGATTAACTAATGAATCATACAATTAATGCCTTTAAGTTTTGAAAAAGGTTAATCTGTAAAACAGAAAAATGGGATAAGAGAATTGTTTTGTGCGTAGCGTACTCGCAATTTGCGTGAAGATAGTAGCAGCTTCTCTGCGTGGATACTTGTTATTTATGTCACAACAATGCTGATACTTTGGAGCTTTGTTGACCATCAATCACTTTGGTCTCATAAAAAATACAGAGGATTCATTGAAAATTCAAGAAGATTCTGCGTATGGACAAAATGGATTTGTCTATAATATCCCCACAGAAAATGGAAAATCCTGTTAAGCGAGAATCTGTAATGCTAACAAATACATGAGTCATCTCTACGCATTCCTGCTGGCCTAGCCTGGCCACATGGCGATAGGATGTGGCCTGATGATAAAAATGGAGAATGTCACAGGGCTTTATTGCTTAGACTGAATATTTTAAAGACATTAAACTTTAAAAAGTAGCGCGTGATTTGTCTTGAATCCCTGAGCTTCATGTCTTCTGAGGACCTTTGAAAAAAGCTAGAGAGGAGGAGGAATCATCATTTTTTACCTACGCAATACACAGACTGCACATAAATCTTACATTCATTTCAATTACGCATTATCGTAACATGTCGGCAGGCATGACATATTTTGTGATCTATTATTAACACGCAATGCAGTCCCGATTTGCATACAAAATGCACTTTTTGTTGCAACGTCAAAATCGCAGAATCAGACACATTTTTTTGTGCCGCGCGCATGGTCAAAAGAAAGACCTAACGTGATGACTGATGACGTTGACGAATTTTTGTATCCAAATTGCATTTATATATTCATTGCCTAAAGGACATTGCCAAAAGCACAAAGTCAAAACAAGAATCTTCCCTGCCTACACACAACTATACAATAATGAAACACACTCAATTCTTAGTAGGCATTAAACAATCATCTTTTTTGCATCACAATCATCCCAGTATTTTCCTCCGTTCGTTCATATTTTAAAAATCCTTTCTTTATTTGACAAAGAGGATTATTATGCAATCTTCTCCTTTATATGAGAAAAAAACAATTTTCAAAAAAAATATATATTACCATTTTATCCGCATTTCACATTTTTTATGCCTCACTTGCTGTTTTTATTATTTTAAAAATTCCTTGTAAAAAAATTTGAATTGTTAACTGTCGCATGTCTCCTCCATCCAAAGGCTAATAATATATAATATATTCCCTTCCTTTTTGGAAGAAAACGAACTTTGTTTTTTATTCCTTATGCATAATGCATTATCATTTTATCATCACCTGAAGAAAAGGGTACTAATAAGTCCTCCCAGGTGAGCTTAAGCTCCAACGAACGTTATTTTTACGTTGAGATACTCACGCGCGATCATCATCTCCTCCAAGCCCTATTCACTCATCCTCCTCGTTTTCGTAGCTACGCTGCTCCTGGTGATGATGACTAACAATGGGAAGTGAATGGTCCTCAATCTCTGTCCCTTTTTGTCTCTCCCTCCCTTTCAAAATCTAAACTAAGGCTTTTTTCTTCGCGATTGTCACATCACATCACATGCATGCCTGCCTGCCTGCCTTCTCAAGAGCCACTCATAATCTTCACGAATAATTGCAATTTTGGGTTTATCTCTGTTCCGTAATAAAAAAAAGATGAAGATAGTACGGTACCTTTTCAGGGTAAAGCCCATGATGCAACTGAACAAGTCTGAGAAGAGAACGACATTAAATCGAGACCCCATGGGGTAGACTATAACATGCTGAAGATCACGACGATGACAAAATTAACCAACAATAAATCTGACATCGACTTTTACCGAAAGCTCGTACGTATGTACGTATATGTTGTTGCGCTAAATTAAATTGTGTTACTCATCAGTGAATAATTACATACTTATTCAGAACGCAGAGCTGCTAATAATGTCCTACCGATCCTTCATCTTGTCGCCAAATTTGTCGAAAGCATTGTTGTATTTCTGTGCATAATATTGCGTATGCGAATTTCTTAGATGCATTTATAAGATAAATAATATGCGCTTTTCCTAAGGGTACTACTTTACAAACTTGCCCGAAAGATGAGGCATGTATGTAACAGGTCGTTAAAAACGTCAGCAGAACAAATACTTCTAGAACATTATGACACGATGACGAAAAAAATTATTATGAATAATGGGCAGCCAATGCCCAAATAAAATGATATTTCAAAATCGCCGCAATCAAAATCAGATTAGCCATCTCCCCATTGTGTTCAAAACTACTAAAGAAGGTATCATTCCCTAAAAAATTACTTCTCATGACATGTTATTCTTTAAATGAGTCAACTCAAGGAAAAATAATTTACTGCTTTTGGAAAATGAAAGGATTTACGGGACACTTTCATAATGAGAGAAACAACGCTGATTGAAAATACACAATAAGACAGGCAGGCGCAAATTGCATTTTTCTTCATTGCCAATATCAAGCAGAAAATATTTATTGAGCATCAATGGAATATCAATGTCCTGCTGCACTTTGTGTACTCAACAACCTTACATTTTTCTCTATTATAAATGTAAATTAAATATACATAAATGACTTTGATCGCAATTATGTACAAGAGTGCGTGTTTACACACGCAGCGATTATGATATGTATGTACTTGCACAAAAAATTACCACATGAGAACCTAAAGTACCTGAATAATGAGTAAGAAGTGATGATAATGATGTGAGTAAAAATAGGAACTCACTCACCCTTTCTTTTTTATCAAGCGTGTCTGGATTGATGGAGTGCACAAAGCAGGTTTCCGAGGCTGCAAATACCTCGCGCTCGATGCGGTACATTGCTGTTACATTATTGTCGGTCAGATCCGTTGGCACCTGGAAAACGATCAATGATGGCCCATTTTGCTTAAAACACTGCAGACACAAGCATATGTATCAAAATATATATCCAGAGCTACACTATTCCCTCAACTATTCCACCAAGGCTAGATTAAAGTCCCCTGCACAAGGGACCGAAGTGATACGATGCTCGTTGAGCGTGCTAAACAAACGCTCGTATTTAAAGCCTTCTTCTTGAAGGGAGTCAAAGTCAAAATGACATAGATACGAGCAGAGCAGACGATGTCGTAGTGTACCGTGAACGATGCCATAAAGAAAAATTGCAATTTTATTGCATAAAGCCTTCAAGCTAGATTCCATACATTCATTTCCTGTAATACCGTTCCCTAACGGTAATTCCAAGTCATTTCCATTTCCATATTATCTGTTGACTATATTTCCCTTTGCTTACGATGGAATCCCATCATTCGAATAAAACTAGAGCCGTAAATGGAGTGGCACGAAAAGCCAACCCAGTTCAAAGGACTCGAGTTCTTCTCAGCAATATTCTTGTCAACCTTAATGGAACTAGTATTAAACTGGATGGGTCATAAAATAGATATCCCTCCCAAAACAGCTAGACGCAGGGCAACTCTCTATTTTAACGTGTTTAATATAACGACCAAAAAAACTCACCAGAGTTGAGAACATCCGATGAAGGAATCCTAGAAAGACAGACATGTAATTTTTCAAAGAGACGAAAGGGGAGAAGCATGATTTTTTTGTTACACTTCATGTTTCTTCTTTAAGAATGAAATATTATTTAACCACATAAATTGACCATGCAATATTCAGTGAAGGAGTAAAACGATTTCGTGTATGGGAGGGAGGAAAATTTATGCATGAATGTGATTAGGTATGTGATGTGGGATGAGATAATATGTATTGACATAAATAGTTTTCTGCTTTATTACATGTCACATACCTTTGTTGGGATCCGGATATGCTCTTGTTCCATACTCCCCCATCATCACTGGTCTCCTCGCTGATACGGCTCGTTGATACGCTTCGGACTCAAGCATCTTTTGACTGTATGTCACCTGAGTAAATTAAATTACATTACACTACATCACACATGATCACAAACAAGGGACTATAATATGATTATTCTGGCGATAGTGATGTTGTTTCCTGCTTCAAAGACATCAAAGGAAAATCATCGAGTGTAAATATGATAAGCATTTCCCTGTCANGTTTCCTGCTTCGAAGACATCAAAGGAAAATCATCGAGTGTAAATATGATAAGCATTTCCCTGTCAGTAGGTACAGAGGAATTTCCTAGTCTTGATAGAATATTGAAATTCAGGGAAAGGAATCTGAGCGGTTTCACAAACCCAAGTTTATTGCCCGTTGCTTGATTTGCATGACATAAAATTCGAAGAACATGGCAATGTTAGGCACATAATATTTTATTTTATGTAAAGACATGTTCTGAATACCTCATTTTTAAAAAAGGATTGAGCAAAGGTGAATAATGACTTTGCAAACTGAACCAATTTATTATTCATCGAGCAAATATTCATTTGACCACACCACATCACAAAATGCATACATATATGCATAAATTATATATACTCATGCGTTTGGTTTTCAAAGCGTTCGAATTTAATCTTTTTCCCTTCGTTTCCTATCCATCAGCATTATCATCGGGAAATCTAATTATGAAATCTTTTAAAATAGCTTAATCTAAACAAAAGTGGAAACAGGCATTGCACGGAGCACGGGGCCAACAAACGACGTTTCAGGGGAGGATATAAATAATGCAAGAGAGTGAAAATAAATTTCGTTTTTTTTTCAGAAACATGTATTTTTGTTCGTTGAAGACAAGAATAAAATTAGATCAGTAATTTTAGTTCTTGGGTAAAGCACATTTCCAAAAAAATGAGTGGCGGTGACTAGCATTTATTCTTGGGGGAACACACCTATCATCAAAAATAGATCGGATGTTGCACCTACAAAAATTCTCTGCTACTTTTATAAATATCTATCCGGTTCAGGAAGGAAATCGAACTCAAGCATTTCCAATTTTAACAAATCCAAAATTAAAAGGTTCATATTTAGATTACTACTTTTAGACGAGCTAAAGTTAAAATGAGCGATGTCTATGTATATCCGTTGACTTTAAGTGGTGATGGTGGTGCTGCTTTTATTCTCGTATTGGCTTTTGGCTCACACTTCCCTTCCGTTTTGCATGAAAATGTCTTTTATAGCTCGAAGAACACCAGCAGTCTCAACGGCTTTCCATTTTTATGCCTTACCTTTTATAAATAAAGAAGACACGGCTCAAATTAACCTCGCAAAAATAGCCCTCCATGTCCAAAATTAGCCCGAACCAGAAATATGCATTCGAAAATTTCACAATTTATAAATAAATGTGCATTTCTAACAAAAATACATGCTTCACTACATATGTATCATCTGTGTTTGTGAAGAAGAGTTTTTCATATTGCTTATGAAAATGATGATGCATAACAGAAAATAATACATTTTTCTTCCCTCTGGCTCCATCCTCTTTACTTTTGTAATATCCATATTATCCATCCCAATTCAGTGTTGAATAAAACTATTTTTAATTTTTTTCTCTCTCAGCCACGTGAGTATTTATGTATACCTACGTCACGAGCATCATTATTACAGGAAAGCTCATTCTTCGCCCATACCTTCCAGTAAGCGAAATAAATAAAACTTTTATTACGAGATGAGTGATTTTTCTCCTTCATATCTCTGTTCTGTAGTTTCGATTGTAGCAGTGCTATTGACTTATTACCATCCGATTTCCTAAACTGCTCAAACCTTTTTCTAGTTATGTTATGATGATGACGAAGAGAGTAAAAGCCTGTCAATGGGATTCGGTTCGGTTGTGAAAGAACTCTCAACTTCAGTTTCAGCCTAGCCTCTACAAACTCTTTTTGAGAAAAAACGCACGCTACTCAAGTGGAATTTTCCCATGATACACGCTTTTGTGTTTCGGCTCGGCTTCAGAAAAATATAAAAACGATTCTGAAAACGAGGAAAAGGATTGAATGGTCCGTGCACAAAAGTATGCTCCTGGCTGATGTAAGTATGTAGATGACTTACACCGTTATATTCAGGCGTAGATTTAGATTTACATATGAGCTTGCTTGCACCAAAGAACTTGTAATAATAGCCTAGCACGCGTATGGCTTCAGAGCTTTTCATCAGCTTCCTTTTCTTAGATTCCAATCCAACATCCTATTTTCTTCTGAACTCAAGTATAACTATCTATTTACGTCGATCCGCTTTTCTTAGCTCACGAGGAATGAGAGAGAGAGAACAGAATAGAAAGCCAAATAATGTGAATGGCAGAGAGATGAAATCGTGTTTCTTTTTCAGAAACGCTAGAAAAAGAAATGCATAAAAACATGACGGCCGGAAATAGCCAATCCCAGTCAATCCAAAAACAGAATTTTATTTTAGGTTTCAAGTAATTTTTAGAACGCCAATACCAAAATGAAACTTTGTAAATTTAAACTTTTAATAATAATTGCCAGAAACGAACATATGCCATGCCGAAATGGGGAAAGCTCTATCACGCACAAAAATGCTATTTTCAACCCATCTATTTATATAGCTCAAAGAAAAAGTGAAGTCTAAAAGAGATGAATTTATTTTAGTCGTTTTCGTATTTTTGGGGTGTTGTGTGGCGATGAAGCATCCTTCACCGCCTGCATGCTCGACTTTAATTTTAAAGTTTTATTTAATTTTAGAACGGCTAATTATAAAATCACTGCTGTTGCTGCTACTGCTGCTTCCTCTCCAAATGGGAACGAGCAGCCAACAAAAATTATTTTTTTGTTCAGTTAAAGAACATTCCTAAAATTAGAATCGGAAAGATATCAAGCTCCATTCATGAAAAGAATGGATTTGAATTGTACCCTCATATTCATATTCATGTAAAACAAAACTCTTACAAAAATTTTAGTAGGATATTCATGCAGGTAAGATTTTGCATTTACCTTTCCATCTTTAATTTCAAACTTTGATATCATCGCAAATCCATCCAGGTAGCTTGTTACGCTGAAATCATCCAAGTCAAACACGCCAGGTCCTGTTCTCATCAGACGGCCTGTGAGTGAGAAATGGTCATTGTTGTGGTGAATAATATAAGGTATGTTTCATTGCCATCTTCCATTCCTACTTTGTTTTATTTTGGACGGACAGAATGAATGACGTTTATTAGCTTACCTTCAAGCCAGTTAGGGATGACACCTGAAACAAAAAAAAAACAGATCAAATGTCTGATCATGTTTGATGGCCTTAAGCCTAAGTACCTAAGTATGTGTATTCTACTGTAGTGTAACACGTCATTTCCAACTTTAACTAATTAACCATGCTTCCATTTTCATTTGCATCAAGTTTAATAACGTAAAAGAGGGAAAATAAGCTCGCTCATCGGGAAGCATTTCATTCAGGCTATTATGCAAATGTATGAAACTTCTCTTCCCAGCTTGTCTCTATGAAAGGTAGGTATTTTTTTTTTGCATAAATGCAAATGGTGCATGAGACGCAGTAAATGAATTAGGCTAATTGAGTACTAAAGTTCTTTGTATGGCATTTACGCGAGTTTGTTGTATAAATGACACTGGATACCTGCACGTCCAATATAGGTCCAATATACTTCCAACCGTTATGCTTTTTACTGCTCATAATTATGTACCTCTGCCGCATTATTTTGGACACTCTTTGATAATTTCCCTTGCTTTGTTTGCCATTATGTAAGGAAATCAATTTGCACGCCTAATGTCAAAATTATGCGAAGGAATGTTTCTCTTTTAAAGAAAATGAGAGGGAGTCTAATAAAAAACACATTCTATTCTGGGAAGAAAAGAACCTTACAAGATGAGGGAGGATAGACAATAATTATACAGTGTAGTAGCAAAGCTTAAAATCACTTATTATTAAAAATAAAATGATAACTATAGAGGTGATGGCAGGATTGATAAAATGCAATAAACATGTTAATCACGACCAAGTCTGCCTGCTTTTTTTTATGAAGATGACTTCTTTCAATATAATTTGTCCCTTGTCCACAAAAATATTTATGGGGGTGAGCGTGTTTGACGACATGGTCAAGGCCGTGATAAAGCTTTGTTTGCAACATCTTCTTCGAACATAATTGATACGAACGATAATCTCTCCGCCACCTTTCAAAACATATTTTACGTGCTGTATAACAAAGAAAATGGTAGGGAGACTTGTTTAATTTTTACTTTAGCACTTAATATTTAAATGAATTACGGGAATTTTATAGAAGCTGTAATAAATTAAAGGACAGAATTGAACAATTGTGCTGAAAAGTTGTAATTGCAAATAATCATGAGGAGATCCGGTCACGACGTCAGTCGGACATGGGTAAGGGTAATAATAGTCCTGTACATTATGCAGTACATACAATATCTAGTGCTTAAGGTCAAAGTCGAGTGGGGCCTTTTTAGAGTTGGTAATGAAGAGGCCCCTATATGATATCCGGCTATATATACCATAGGCCCATCTCTGAGTACATACATCGAAATGATGCCAAATGTCTATATTCTGCAGTATCTTGCGAGAACAGAACAACAAAGCCAAGTTTGCGAAGAAGCAAAAGAGCATGAGTTTGAATCAAGAATGAAAACTTCAATAGTTTTCGCTTATTTGTTATTTGATTAAATTTGAAAAGAGTTGGGTCATAACTTTCAATGTCATATAAAAATTTTCCATTTGCCAAATTTTTCCAAAGGATATACGCTTTGCAAGTCTAGGGGATTTGCTTAATTTATGTAGCCTTCTTAGCCATGCACACACAGTATGTAATCCTCGACTTTTGCTTTCTGTCCGAACTAAAAAGTATTGAATGACATAATATGGGCGTTTTCTATTCCAGAAAAAATAATGGAGTCACGATATACCGGACAGTCGTGCATTTTTCGATATAAAATATTTTACAATTGCATAAAGTACGAAATGACAAAAATGGAGAAGCGTATAAGCGTGTGTTGTTATTAGGCACGTTGCAGGAAAATGTTGACGTCAACATATTTTGGATTATTGCGTAACCGACCGGCAGACCTTATTTTCAGTTGATCATGTTTTATATCAAAAGTATAAATTCAAATAGAGTTGATAGCTGAAGATAAGTATTTTCTTGAAGTTTTCAAGTTCGAAATTAGTTAAAGCCATGCAAGTTTAGAGAAAACGGTTTCAAGCAGACCTCTTATTTGCAAAACATCATTATCCATGAATTTTTCATGCTCCATAAATCTTTTGACTTATTATGAAAAAGAAATTGTGTGGAACTATGCTAACTTCGTTGACAGAGGTTTACACACAAAATAATATCTAATACGAAGGCATGCAATCCGGCCGAGTATGGATTTATGAATCCTTCTAAAACGCACACGTTTATTGGGAAACAAACGGCACAATATTTATTTTGCCTAAGATACGCAACATACATTTCTTTCCGTATTTCAATTTATAGACAACTTAAAACCTTAACCTATGGTAAGAATTTTCTACAGCTTACATAATTCTTGTCTTGAACAAGCTTCTCTCTTGTCTCAGAATTTTTCGGGAAACTGTGCACGATACATATCGGCAAGCTTGCAAAATCAAACTCTTTGTAATGAACTTAAAGATTGGTCACGCCAATCCCAATCACTTGTCTCATAAATAAACCATCATGCTTCGTGATTGAAGGTTTTTTAAACATTTAAAAATCAATAAATTTACCAATTTTGAGGGATTTTCACGAGCAAGACAATGCAACTTTAAGAGCCAAAAAATTATACATTTCCCCTTTACCCACAAAAAAAGTCGGTTGCATAATAATACATACACAAACAAGAATGAGCATGACTGTACTGTAATTAAATAAAAGAATGCCATTTTCGTTAACTGATTTTATTTTCAAATATTGATTCTACTGATTGTGACAGTGGGTGAGCTAAAGAAAACTCCTAACCTTCTCTTCTGTTGTGTGGACTCTTCATGTCAATTCGTTTTGCAATAAAAAGTGTCCAAAATTAGCATAATTTGTGATATAATGCCTCTCAATGATTCTTCCTCAGGCCAAAAGTCCCTTTCATTGATGATTTTAGTTTTTCAACTTATAATGCAATTTTCCTCATTAAAAGTGGACTATATGCACATTTTATCGGTTGCAATCTTCTTGCAATTTGATTTATGAACCATTCATAGTAAATGCTAATTCCTGCTGGGAGGTATCAGGGATCTCCCTGCTTTTCGTGAAGGCGAACACGCGAGTCTCTTTCAATTCTGTTCCATATTTCATCGTTTTGTTTCAGGAAATCGCGAGTAAGGAGATTGTGGATTCGTATTTCAGAGGTAATTTCGGAAAACCAAATCAGGAGAACATTTCTCACGCAATGGCAATGCTAATAATTACATGCATAAAATATCCATCAGAAATCAGATACATAATATGAAATGACGGAAAGTGTCAAAGGAGACAATAACAGATTTGGTTTGAAGATTGCTTTTGATTTGAAGGTTGGACTTATAAAGATTAGTTTATTAACAAATGTGCAATCCCTGAAACAAGACCGACAACTTAAAATTGGCACGAGATCCCCTGTAAATCCTTCGCAGAATCGTGTTTTACTCCAGGAAGTATTTACAGTAATTGGGAGCGTTTTCCCTACCTTTCATGGCATGCCTATTTGTTTTATTTGCGTACCTATCTAATTTTAATTAATTGGTAGGCATATTATATGATTTATCCGTGTATGGATTTATTTATGTACGTATGAATATGAAGCATGAATGAATACGAAGGTCGACGCAGAACAAGTTCTAGAAACGAAAACAAACCTCGACATAGCCAGATTTGAATTTGACCGGACCAGGTTTAGTTATGTAGGTTGTTCAATATTTGTTCAATATTTCCCCCAGCAGTTTTAAATATTATCTGTCAATGAACTGCATTTTGTTACGATGAGCATTAAATTCAATATCAGCTTCACCCTCATCCTACTTGTTTTAATCAATGTCGCTGCTATCAATATTTCCCCCGGCAGTTTTAAATATTATCTGTCAATGAACTGCATTTTGTTACGATGAGCATTAAATTCAATATCAGCTTCACCCTCATCCTACTTGTTTTAATCAATGTCGCTGCTTCCCTTGACGTGGAAGACATCAAGGAGTTTTGTCCGGGAAATTTCATAACCCATGATTATAATGCAAGCTGGGTAAGTTTGTAAATGAAACTATTTTTCATTAGATAATGTGGAACAGACTTTATTGATACAAATTATTTTCCTTTTGAGAGTAGGAAAATATACGAGACTTTACCCCAGACGTGGTTTATTACGTTCCTATGACCAGTAAATTCCATGCATTCTACCTGACTCAGTACCTCTATCAATCCAGGGACTTCAAACTTCTCACAGAATCCCAGTTGGAAAACTCATGCCTGCTTGTGAATAAAATCAATGGATGGGAGCACCTGAACCAGAGTGGATACGACCAATCGAGGCCAGTCAGGATGTTTCGGACAGAGATTCCAAAACTATACCGGTTTGAATTACCTCTTCCTGGAAGTTAGTTCGGATGAATTTTTCATTATATAATCGCAATAAAGACTTTTACATGATGCTCATGATGCCATGATTTATCCAGACTGACATCAAGTATTTTATTTGTGATCACTGACAGGTACCATTGCAGGATTTGCTTCGATAGCTCTCACAGATAATCAAAGCTACACTGTTTTGGACTATTGCTTGGATAATAAACTTCGCGGCTTTGCAGTGGTAGCTACTTCAACATTCTTGGATGAGATTTCTCTAGCTGTAATAAAATCGCACTTGAGGTCTATAGGGTTCAAAGAGAGAAACTTCCTTTATCTCAATTATTTTGGCTGTTTCGATACTAAAGGTAATCTTGCACCGAATTCTGAAAGTCTCCCATTACCCTCTCCCTCACCTCAACCTCCTCCGGTTACATTCCTTCCTGAAAACTTCGTAGTTTCTACCTATTTCTTTAAGAAGAAATAAACACAAATAAAATTGCTCTTTTTAGAGAAACAACACATACGTGTAAACATATATTCTGCAATAAATACAAATGCGCCAGCCAGACTACCTGTTCCGTTCACACAGTCTTAAGTTGATGAGCTTGAAAGAAATTAAAGCGATCTCTCAGATTGTTGGATATCATTGTTGCAGTTACAATTAGCATGGGTATGGATCAAACAATGAGCGAAAATACGACTACACCATAACGCTGGCTTGGAGTAAAAGTGGGCTACATGTCATGGCATGCCAAAGACTCATGGTGACATCTTCCTTTTTTACGTCAGGGCAGCACCTGGGGACAGTTTTTCAATTTCTCAGTATCGGGATTTGCAGGTTGTAGGATACCTGGTACATGCACTTAACCTGATTGCCGGCCTAGCCGCATGGGAAGGCTACGTTATCTAGATACATATCTACTTTGAGGGCTCAGTGCTACTTTTACCAGGGGTGCTTGGATAACCTACCCGAGTCTTTGCCGTCATCATAGTTTTGCCTGATTGAAGCTGATCCAGGGCTCGAACGCAAGAATTATGTGTGTTCCAAACTTTCAACTACCAGAAATTGCTTTCATATTAAAGGAAATGTGGCCGAATACCCAATATTATAGTGAGTGATTCCATCTCCTGCGTTTGAATGTAATCTTGAAGCGACCGACTTATTTATATCCGTCGTATTTTCTTCGAGAAAGTGTGAGGTGGATGGTTACTCATAACCATAATCACATTACTACAAAAAAGAAAAATCATCATCATCAAATGTCCATTATGGATACTAAAGCATGCTCTTCCATGTTCTCATTTATTATTCTAATCAAATAAAAATCTTTTCTCGAATATGAGCAAGAAACTTTTATAAAAACTGGAAATAAATCCTTTTTTACCTCAATATATTCTAAATCCATTTAGAATAAAGTACAAACGTGAGGTAGTTGCAGTCGTTAGATTTCATTTTGCTTCACATTATATTATATTTTTTGTTGCACGCAAGCTTTAGTTGAGGTCGGAAACGTAAATCAGTCTGTAAAGACAGTCTCATTTTTATTTCTTTTTATTCTCCCTACCGCTTCTTTAGCTCGTAAAAATGTTACAAGGTCACGAATAGCCAAAGAAATTTGCAAAAAAATAACCACCACTCTATGCTTAATATTAATATCTGAAGAGAAAATGAGTTACAAGTGGTACTGACGGTTTGAGGATTTTTATTGTGCTCATATTAGAAAAATTAGATCAACAAAAAGTGATTTTTTTAAGTTGACAATGTAAGAAACTCAGAAATTGTTCCAAACTTTTTTTGCGGCGACAAATAAAGCTCTTATGGTACACATGAAAGAAACTTCAAGAAGGCAAAGGGTAAAAAAATGATAAATAAGTACATAGTAGCAGAAGTTAGATGCTCTTGTCAGTACAGAAGTTTTTTATCATGTCAGGCTACCTAATAAAGTGACATTTACATTTGGCGACGATGGTGAAGTCAGTCCAGATGAGTGAAACGTGAAAAACTTTTTTTCAAAGGAACTGTTCGACACGTTTGGTACCACAAGAACTGCCAACGAAGCAACCTTGGCGGATATAAATAATGTACCCTTCCAGAACGCTCTGACGCACTTATGCAAGCTTAAGAAAATGAGCAAAACATTACATTATGTTCATACTGAATTGTATCATCATTTAATATAATAATTTTCACAAAGGGCAAAATTTGAATGTTTTCAAGATAGGGAGCATTCATAAATTATATAACGCTGAGGGAGGGAGGGAGGGG
>JAHZNI010000712.1:0-17296 GCA_027744415.1 Seira ritae
AGCAGTTCTCCTTGTTGTTGGCGATTGAAATCGGAATGCATGGAGTCAGTCGTCGCCAATTTCAAATGCGTTGAATAATTAGTGACAGCGCGGGACAGCAAAATATGTACTTGTATTCGCATTCGGTTCAGCTTTCAATGTCAATGTTTTCCACCGGCTGGATTGGATGCGATCAAATTAATTCTTAATTGTCCATAGATTTTTTTTTCTAAATTGCTGGAATATTGTTCACTTGCAGATGGAGTCCTTCAGTCCTGCAGTAGTCTACACGCTATTCCTCCTGTTTGGGACCGGGATCACGCAAATCGAGGTTGGGGATGGGTATAGTAGCAATCATGAGAAAAACAACTCTACTTTACGTAAGTCCTCATTATTGAAAAACCTTTATTGACTACGCCTGACTTTCTCCATCTCCAAATTGAAAATTCGGATTCAGGGTTGAATCACATTAATGAGTCGATGAAAAACAATTAAGCTAAAATGCCTGAGAAAAAATCCACAAAAGCTAAATTAGGTCAAGTTTATTTTAGATGGGTTGTGTGGTAAAACTGCTAGAGCTGGAAGCGACGTGCATTTTAATTGATTTATTCAAACGAAAATAACCTGGAATGAGAGTGAGCTCTCCAGAATAATTTTGCTCGAACTGAACTGAACCCGCATTCGTTTTTTATTAAAGAGCATATAAATTTTTCCCCAGTGGTGGGTATATCGTATATATCACCACCGTACCGTGTGGGTTTGCGTTTGATAGACATCGGAGAAGAAGGCTTGACTTGAAATATTAAAATCCTGTCCCCTCTTAGCAAAAAACCCAAGGAGCTAAGGAACCGTAGAGGGAATGCAGATTACGGTTTTTTTTCATGAGGATATACATACTATTTGTATGCATATCATTATGACGTAGATGAATGTCAAGGCATCGTACATTGTTACACACCAATGCAATGTATGTACTAGTATGTAGACCTACCGGGATGTTCTGCTTTCTTAGCTCACGTTCAGGTCCTGGTGAAACCCCCTTTTATCATTTACAATCACTGTGTCATGTGTCGCCTTTATTGCCATGCTAAAAATCTCCCGGAGGAAGGAAAGAAAAAAATCTGCAAGGCGGATGTATGTGTTCATGAATATCCATGAAATCATCCGCCGGAGGCTCATAATAAAAAAACGTAATAGCAGTCCAGTGCCTGTAGATTTTAGATGTACCAGAAGTACATTTTATTCCTGGAGATACGTAGATATTGTGAAAAAATAAGCTGCGCAGATGAGGAGAAAATAGAACTCTTAATTCGTCACATGAACTCAATGTTAAGCAGGAACTCAGACGTGCATACCTATAAGTATGATGATGAAGCCATGCTTGTAGGACTTTCAATGATGAATGCACATATGTATATACGCGGCTTCTATCATGTCACAAGCAAAGTTGAATAAAATGGGGGAAAATCCAGTTGCTTTACATAAAATCAGACAGTTGGAAAAGGAATGAAAAAAGTACCTCTTTAAATATGAGGTGAATTTGAATATTGCAGAGAAAAGCGTTTTTTCCTTGAACATTGAATTGTGATTGTGTTGCCTTGTTCTGCATACAGGAGTAAGTTTGATTTTTACATACGTTGCAAAGGAAGGAAAGAAATTTGAGCGTAATTTAATTTAAAATTTGAAGAGCTGTCTGGTCTCAACCCTTTCCTCGAAAAAAAGCCAGAACAATATCAGGGCTGAATTGAACTGAAATCATGAGTTCTCTGAAACTAAATTGTGCATGTTTTATTTATCGGCTCTTGGTTCAATTTCAATAAACAGTCGAATATTTTAATTGGTAGATACATATATAGATAAATCATGAGAAGCGAAAAGCTGAACTAATGCTAAATTGATGACTTCTTTTTTCCTGGTATGCAGTGGACAGCGCAGAAATCCAGATCCTAAATCCATGGGTAAAGATTCCAACCGACTGGAACTCAGGCTCATACTCCGAGGAATCCTCGTCATCCTCCACATCTTCTTCCGAATACTCCATGAGTTCCGCTCAAGCCCAGTATTACTCCTCAAGCTATGGCGGGAGTGATTCCGGGGCTGAGCCTTTCTTTGACCATGCTATGATGACCAATTTATCGGAGCATCTTGGTAATCACGCGGTTCTCAGGTGTCGAGTGAAAAATCTTGGGGATGGCGTGGTAAGTAAAACTAAAATTAATCAAAGTCGAATACATATAATCCTATCCTATCACCACGAAATGATGTCGTCAATCCCATTGAAAAATTGCGCAAATCAAGTTGAAACCATCAATTCTCTTTCTACAATTTAAACAAAGACAATGGAAGGAAATTAAAAGAGAAACAATGTTTACAACATCACAAACGGAAACATCCACTTTATTTTGCGGAAATAGGATGACAAACTCGCAACATGTTGCTGTCAGCGTGTCAGCATCACACATTTTGGAACACGAGCCAGAACCAGCCAAAGAAAAGATCCACCTCTCAATATTGCCTTCACTACTTATCTTACAGAATCAAGTCTTTAGATCACATCACCTCCTTCAGGGAAATTGGATCTGATCCGAGAAAGAGGAGAAAAAACGATCGAATTTCCGAGATTGAATTCAATTCCATACCGTTTAACCTATAAAGAACATCTCGTTCTGACTTTTCGTGTGAAGAAAGGTATTTTTTCACGATCACGAATCCCGATCCATCGGTGGTTGTATGGTGGTGGAATGAGACATATTTATGTGTGGAGTTATTACTGGGATTGCGACAAGCAATGAAAACACTAACGATAATGTTGAGTGAACTATAAAAAGTGTCACGCATCGTGTGGTAAGGCTTTCACACACAAGAGTAGAAACGAGGAATGTTCCTTTTCTTCTTTACGAATCATCATATTACCAAAAAAAGCTTAGAGAAGTAAATAAAAAATAGCAGAATAGAAAAAAATTTTAGCCATTTTTTTCTCTCTCCTTCTTCTTTTATATTTAAACAGGAAGGAAAGAAGAAATTGGCTTGTTCTTGTTGGAAAGCAACACATTGTTCCCTCAGTCAGACAGACCTAGACTTGTTTTCTGTTTTGTTTGATCTAGTTATTATTTTTTCATTCTTATTGCCGCTTTATAAAAGCTTGTTTGCTCACATATCTTATCACTTGGAGGAAATAATGCTTTATTCCTGAGGCAGTTTACTGTTATGCTCCACTGCCGGCAGCGTCTCAATTTCTCTCCATCTCGATCCTCTGTATTTTCACGCTATAGCCATTGTCATCATCATCATTGCGTAGAAATGACTGGATGAATGGCGATTTACTAAGGCGAAGAAAAAAGATATAGAGTTCCGTCTTAGTTTCCCCCTTCCTCCGCTCCATATCCTCATCTTTTGAAGAAGTGGAAACCTTCCCTCCTCCTCCGTACATCCCAATCCCATTATAAAAAAGTTTGTAGCGGTGGTCGTGGCGCTTTGGTGATGATGATGCTATGTTGTTGAGCTACATATAGTGATAGTCTTATTTACCCACACAATAAACTCTGGGATAGGACAACGACAACGACGACAACTACCGCATTATTATTATGAAAGGAACTGTGAAAGCTGAAAAAAGTCTGTTGTTTTCGTTTGTTGACATAAATATATTGTTTTGAGACGAAGTGTACATACATAAAGAATGCGTCGAGGTTGAATGTCACGTAAATCACGTTAGACCATTCGTGTCAGCATCAAAAAGTCAAGATTTATTAGGTCCTTTGAAACTTCATCTTATTTATATGTACATTGCAAATACATATTTTTTTCAAGCTTTCCTTGTGTTCAGGATAAATCTCCCAGAGCCCATTGTAGGACGGTAGTAGCATATTGTGTTCTTCTTTTAATATGATGACTTTGAATCGGATTGGAATGCATTAAGAGCACCGCCAACAACACTCGACTCGAGCTCTGTAATCCGAAGAGAAAGGGGATTAACCGTTTTAGTAAAAAAATAATAAAAAAGAAGAATGGATATAAGGAAGTCGTGTTAATTTTTGGAGAGTAGTTCCTTGTCTCGTTTTAAATACCAAAGGTTAATGGCTTTTAATATTTGTAAAAATAATTGCATTTTGATTGCATCATATTGCATGAAATAAATATGAACTGTACTAAGTACTTCAACTAGAGTGGATGATTCATTTCTTTCTAATTGGCCGCAGATCACATAATTTGATGGATGCCGAGCAATAAATACATCCTCGCCACACGACCAGTGCGAATAAACTCATTTTTATTGTAGGGAAACCGTGTGCACTCATAAATCGATAATATGCGGCGGCGGAGGAGGAGGAGGAATTATTGTATGCGACAGCTCTAATGACAGTGAGTGCCATCGTTTCAACTTGGTGTCTGGTTAATTCAGGGCGCTGCAGGAGAACGCTCATTTCCCGGCATTAGCTGAGAGAGAGCCAAATACTTTAAAATTGTGTTGGGTTGGTGGTGAATACAATAATGCGACAAGACAGCCTAGTGGTAATTTTACAAGGCTGTTCTGGCATCAAGGTTTAATTGGAAATGACAGAGTCGTTGAATGCTGAATCCGATTTTACCTTGTTTTACTATTTTCAAGTCCTTTGTCAGCAAACTTTACATTTACAGGAATAAAATAGAACGCTTATTTTCCTCTATTGCTTGTAGTCTATATTTGTACCACGTTGCAATCATCATCATCTTCCTCATCAGCATCGACATCAAGTAGCAATTGAAAGTTGCGTTGCGGTAGGAAAAGTTGAAGCATGTGCTAGTGAAAGGGAAAGACATGATCACGTTGTGTGTTTCTTCAGCACGAGCACAATTTTGTGTGATGTAATGTGCCGCGAATGAACGATCCAAAGAACATATTGTAATCATCATCAGCATCCGCACCGTCATCATCATCACATCATGATCATGTACATAGCAAGGAGAGAAGTGACAATCCTTTCTTTTCCAATACAAAACTTCATCTGATGGTTGTAATGGTCCAACGCATGGAGTGGTGGTGGTGGAAGGAGGAAAGCGCACAATCAAAACTTGTCGCTTTTT
Source organism: Seira ritae (assembly GCA_027744415.1). NCBI lineage: Eukaryota > Metazoa > Arthropoda > Collembola > Entomobryomorpha > Entomobryidae > Seira > Seira ritae. The sequence goes on from JAHZNI010000712.1 coordinate 5,044, forward strand.
CTTTCTTCATCCCATTTTTGGAGAAAGAGGTTTTCTCTAGAGGGAATGCATATACATAATATACTTACTACATCTACATCTCAGACTGGAGAAAGATGCTTATGGGAACAGACATAACAACATTTATGATGTCACCGAGACTTTTGCCGAGACAAGTAAATGAGCTCCAAAGCGTAACAATTAGGTGCAATTTTCTTCAAGTGGTTAGAATCTTTCCTATCATCAGCACTCAGCCGCACTATCACTATTTCAGAAATATCTTTTACTTCTACGTTTCAAATGAGATGAGTTAGAAGGCGAGAGAGAGAGAAAATTGAGTTTCGTGAAGCCTCAAAGAGAAGAGAAACGGTTTTATAATGTACAATGACAATGGATGAAAGTGCATCTATTCCTGCAAGCACACTTCAGTCTTACTTAATTTTCTCCGTTATGAAACTTTGAATCAAGGGAGACAGACACGTGCGCATTGTTTTGCGGTTAAGGACCCAAGGACTGTCATAAAATGTTCAGTCATTCAATTCTTTTCTATCATTCGTATAATAATACGTTTCTTTTAGGAACTCAAGTATTGGATATCATGTACTGATAAGCAAAACATTACATTACAGTCGAGTATATTTGGCCATATGAAAGCGTAGGAATGCTTCATAATGCAACTTAGGATGGAGAAGCTGAATCTGTCCACGGAATAAAGATAACTGTACATTGTTTTTTTTAAATTGTGTAAATAAATTGTAAATAATTGAGTAATTGCTTTAAATAATGCAAATATAAGCAAGCACAGTCTTTCAATTTGACTTATCATTCAATTCTTTTCTATCATTCGTATAATAATACGTTTCTTTTAGGAACTCAAGTATTGGATATCATGTACTGATAAGCAAAACATTACATTACAGTCAAGTATATTTGGCCATATGAAAGCGTAGGAATGCTTCTTAATGCAACTTAGGATGGAGAAGCTGAATCTGTCCACGGAATAAAGATAACTGTACATTAATTTAAACATGTGTTCCCTACAAATCGTTGAAACTCTATCCAATAACTGTACATTGTTTTTTTTAAATTGTGTAAATAATTGAGTGATTGCTTTAAATAATGCAAATATAAGCAAGCACAGTCTTTCAATTTGACTTTCATTTATTTTTTTAAACTGGTTGATTTAAAAGATTTGAAGAAATGAATGAATATCTTCAATATTGTACCTAGGTTCAAATTAAATTACGACGTCGCAATCGCTTTTTAAGTTATGCCAGGAATATAGTGCCGAGATAGATTATTCAGGCAGCTAGAACTTTTGTTGTACATGTAAAAATTGGACAGTGTGTAATTTTTGCATATTTGTATGAACAACTATGAGCCGAATATTTTTCTCCGGCACAGACTTTAACTAATTTCAATTAAACTTCTCTTATATTTTAGACAGACTTGTTTGCTTCATCGTTTTCCACTGAAGTAGTCCCTTTAAAAACCTAGCGATTGGCTAGAAGCGAGTTAATTAGAAAAGCATAATTATGTCATCATCATTCTCTCATTTAGTCTCTCCAGCTCTTGCATGTGGGTTTCCCTCAACGAAACTAATGTATTCACATAATACATATGTTTTGTGTATGTATTGGTATTTTTTTGTCTCTCCAATGCAATATTATGCTTCTAAAAAGGAATGAATCTTCCTCTCTGGATCTTTTTCTTTCCCGTCCGCTCCACACACCACAGCTTTTTCCACCGCTGAGGCACCGCATCGCACCGTCTTTTGTGCAATTCCATATAGTAGTCGCATGTTGTGTCATGTGGTCTCTCTATTTTCTTGTAGAATGAGCCGCAAAGGGAATAATACCGCAGCAGTAAAAGAAATAGAGTAGGACGCACGGAGAGAAATCCAAAAGAAAAACACGAAACCTTTGTCTCTTTTTCCCTTCATCCTCTCTCGTCTTTTCCCTCCCATTTATCTAGATAGCTGCTTCTATCCAACTATTTTGGTAACTCCTTCCCTTCCCATTCACAGAAAGCTAAAGAGACGTGGATAGCTTTGGCACGGCAATGCCTTTTGGATTTGAGAATCCATTCTTCTGTATCAAGTTAAACGAGTACTTTTTTCCCTGGATGTACAACAGTAATTGTTGATGGTACAAAGGATGATTTCACTTTCACAGAGAGAGAAAGACTATCATTGCTCCACTGCCTAATGCAATAACAACAGCCGGTAAAAATGACAAGAGAGAAAGAGTGAGTTGAGAGTTAAACCTAGGTACCTCTCCCGCTCAGCTCGAGTAGCTCAGCTCTCAGGAATGAAATGTAGGTGAACTTTTTCCGGTAAATGGATTTCGTTCTTTTCGCTCTTGGTCTTGTGTGCTCATAGATTCCGGGAGAATACAGGTTCTGGTTGTGGAAATAAAGAGGAAAATTCGTCTAAGCCAAGCACAAAATTGTATAAACATATATATTGCCCATGGTATGGTTCGGCACACTACACTAGTTCCTCAAGCGGAACAAGAGAGTGTAACATGATGTTTCCTGTGATATACATATCCCTAACCACTACTACTACTACCTACTACTGTTGAATGGACAGATGAACTCACGACAAGAGTAAATAATGCATAAAATGAAACCAGAAATGTCATCCGTTATCTGACAATATTATTTTCGCTTGTTGCCGTTTCCCCTTCTCTGGATCATTGTTTACCGGAACAAATGGGATACATACATACATACATACAAATAGAGAAAAAAAGAAATACTTTCTCTTTTAGCGTGTCCTTATCCTCTGAGGAGTAACCTTACAAGATTTTTTTCATGTCAATGATTCCCCTGAAAAACGTTTCTCTCTGTTCTAATGCTATGACTATGACGATGATCTCTCTGCAGGTGAATCTTTCCAGGAAAAGAATTGAGCAGAACTTTTTTTCCACGACGGTAGTTCTTATGTCAATGACTTTGCATAGCACTTGTTTTGGGGGTAGGGACGCACTCATCTCTGTCGTACGTACCTATTATGCGTAGCCGTTTTTCTCTATTTCACATTTTAGAAAAGATTTTTAGTTCTTACAAGATTGCTTATTCCGTCTTTCTGTCCGGTAGATTGATAACTCTTGATGGAAATAAGACGCTGATCTTTGACACAGTATTTCTGGCTTATACAAAACTGTTAAAAGTGAGTTTTAGTCCAATCAGATAAACTACATATGTCAGAATTTTCCAAAATAGCAATATCGTTAATTAGGAATATGATTCTAAGCTTAAATTCTATACTTCAATCAAAGGACAGTCATTAAAACACCCTATTCAATTCAAGCCCAATTGTACGAGAAATTAGTAAACTGAGGTATTCAAGCTTTAGCATGCGACGGGAAATTTACGCAAGAAAATTCGAACAACTCAGTTGATACGTTGGATATGTGTAACCATATTCCAAAGTGACACGGACTTGTTCTTCTGAAGTTGCTGCAGTAATTTTGTGCTGTCGGTCTTGAAAAACAAAGTGAAAAGCATATATACAGAGTGGTACATACGCTTAAGGATAAATAGGCAGTATTGGGAAGGAGGCCAAAGCAGAACTCCCCTGGGGTAAGCAAACAATGGAGATTGAATTCTTAAAGAAATAAAAAGTTACATGTGTACAAAATAAAAAACAAGCTCTTTCTTTAAGCAACAGACATATATAATTCAATACAAGACACAGAAAACAAAGTTTACTCTATTTTTTTCGAAAACAGAGGGACTCATAAAATATACTTACCATCGTACTCAAGCACTATTGCTACTTATGATGCCATATATTTGAGGGGAAAGTTACTTAAAGTAAAAACAACAAAGCAGTAAGGCAGTAGACAGGAGGGTTTTCGAGATTTTCTCCTCTTTTCTCGTTCTTATTCCACAGGCTAAGAAGTAATTTTTTTCTGCGAAACCCGGAGAATCTTTGTTCTTCTAGGATATATTCAAGTGAAATTGGAGACTTTGGTTCTTTCTCTGCTGTCTCCTCGGATTCATTCCTTACTTCTTTTTCTTTTGTGGTTCGTGTTGTCTTCTTCTCCTTGTCTCCTTTTTTCCCGTCATGAACATCCTCCATCGTCATCATCATCTGATCTGTGAATTGGTGGCATGGCATGACTACGACTATGGCAAAAAGGGTACCTAAGAAGCACAGTGGGGAAAACATTTATGGTCTTCTTTTCTCTCTATACATCATCATCTTCACTTGATGATCATGTTGATGTTGTTGATGATGATGATGATATTTTCTAGTTGTGTTTTAAGCTATTCAATAACATGACTCATTCATGCATTCCCATTCTCTCCGTCCTTGGCTTGCGGTGATTCCGAAATGGTTTCTCGAGCTACTGCTGGGATCCATCCTACTAGGCATCTTTCAAGCTTTTGTAGCTGAATAAGGAGACCTTCATTATGCCGACATCAAGGGTATATGGAGTAGCGTTTTTACCACTACTATCTTCCTTCTTTCATATGCTTGGTTTATTTGGCAGCTTTCCTCATTCCATTTCTTCGCATTTTTAAATGGAGAATACCACAGTGGAAAAACCTTTCTATCTATTTTCGAATGGATACAACAGATAGAGAGTCCATTTCTTTTTAAAGACCTTGCGAAATAGCCTTCGATGATACAGTGGTTTTATCTCTGGAAATTCATGTCAATTTTCATTTTCTTAAACCCCTTGCTGATTCATCTTGCTTGGATAATGATGGATTTCTTGGGTGAGGATGGGAAACCATGTTGTTTCACTCGACGGAAGGAAAACAAAGTCCCATTCATGAATAAATACTACTCTACTGTCCTTTAACCCATTATTCAAAAACTTTTACTGTTCTCTTTATGCATCTGCCTGGAAATTAAAATTTTAGTGAGCTTCAAGCATCGCCTTAATTAGCGCTACAGACTTCAAATATATATAATGGCTTTGTTTTTGGGTACAGGTCTACTTTGTCCGCCCACGCAACTCTTACTTAAATTAAAGTTTTATTTTTAGACATTTCCCATACGTCTGTCATGTCACGGCCTGACCTGGCAAAAACAATGGATGAGCTGGGCTCGGCAAACAAGAGCAATTTCTCATTGAAACACTCCATTTTTCCTGGCCTTTCAGACTCAATCACGCTTTCAAAATTGGACTTTATTTTATTCTCAATCTCGAAGAAAAGACTTTTGGTGAAGAATGAATTCTGTGGAAAAATAAATTTTTCATGGAAGGGAATGATGAACTTTTTACTTGATTTGTTGGCTTTATATACAAGCGCGACAATGAATGAGCCGAGTGCGGCCGCCTCCTCTTCTCCGAGGCTCATTTCTTTGACAATCAGCCAACCTCCTTTCATTGTCTACAGTTCCGCCAAAAAGAGAATAGGCTAGGTACAGTTCAACCTAGACAATTCATTTCTGTCATTTTTTTTGTCCTCTCCGATCTCATAATAAATTCAGAGTCTTTCCCCATGGCAGAAATATGTAGTTATTGATGTTGAATAAGTAATCCATTCTTTCATTCTACTCGTCACATGGAAATGCTAAATGATAATGTTGGGACTGTGATACTGTGAAGCATGTCTGTAATCTATTCTCTGCGGAACTGTACCAGAGTTTTTGGACTGAGAGCTCAGTCTGTCAGACAGGATATGATTTCGAGTAGTGAAAATGGTAGCCGACTTAATGTATCATCATCGTTTTCAGCTAATGCAATGTATCCCTTTGTGGAAATAGAGAATTCAGTAACTCACAATCGATACGGAACACTTGCAATTTTGTTTGTATTCCCTTTTGCATAGAAGCAAGTCTCTGCGAGATAGAAAGAGGACTTGTCATGAGCAGCTTAACAGCTATAGAACAACTGCAAACATTGAATGAGAGAAGTAAACACTGCTACAATATCTATGCCTCAGGCTACGGCAACAGACGAGAAACAGTCGGATGTCGAAAGCAGCATTTCTTTTCATCCTCTCTATCAAGGTGAAAGTTGGATGGGCTGGCATTGGCAAAGCAGAATTACATAATGAATTTATTGTTCACAACTACAGCTATAATGTATAAAACAACTGTTTTCCATTAATTAATCCGTCTGTGCTGTTTTTCTCTACAACCTTACCTAATCAAAACTGCAGTAGTGAGAAACTTTTTTCTGGCACTCGAGATTTCGGAATTTTTCTCGCTATAGTATAGGCATTGCACATGTCTCAAGGTCTCAATCTCAATTTTCTCATTTTGTATAAATTCAAACTTATTTGATTGTGTTCAAGGACTTCCGACAAAGTAAATTAGAGTTATTTCTTCAGGCGTATGCATGTATTGGACAAGTCAGTTCAATTTTCAATAGTACGAATCCTATCAACGTAATTTCCATGCGTCTTAAGTTAATGATGTTTTGTGCTCAGATATGTAACAATAAATTGAAGCTTGCAGATTCTCTCCAACTTGTGGGATTCGAACAAGTCCACTTGACCCTTCCTTTCACGCGACAATCCCAACTTGAGTCTTTGTCGGCGAAGCTCTATTATTTGTAACTGGTGGAAGGCAAGTGTATCGTTACATTACATTGTTACGTGTACGTCGTAGAACTAGGGAGGCAAATGATCTGCAGAAAACATTTCCAAGCAATATCTCCTGGGACGGAATAAAACGAAATGGCGAATGAAGTGAAACAATGAAAGTAGGCTTGTGGCAGCCTGCAAATTCGCAATTTTCTTGGAACGGTGAAATTTAAAATAGGATCTTGGTCTGTGAAGCAAACTAACATTTAGGTATATACTATGTATGTATGTGGTTCATTAGGGGAATACGAATCAATGTAGACTAAATTGCGTGATTCTGGACTATTTGTGTTTTATTCTATTGAAGTACCATTTCGAACTGATTTTTCTATCGTTTTTATTCACTCTCTATGATCCTGAAAAATTTATTGTGTTTATCTAGGCGTTATGAGAAATTAAATTGAGCTCTTGCAAAATAAGTTAAACTTTTGATAATAATACAATACACCTTACACCTACAATTCTGGGTTTACCTTATTTCATGTAGTATTTGAGCCATTTTGTAATGTCCAAAATTTTTAGCCTGCATAGCTTAATCTAGCATTTGCCATATATGCAAAAAAACCATTTTCGTCCTTCAACATCGATCATTAATTTGAAATAATAGCCTCCTTCTATTATATCTATAGGTCAGTTTATGAAGCTTTTATTTCTGCAAATTATAACAAATGAGCTCGAACTCGCTCCGCCAAGCCTTTAGCGGTTATGCATATTATATAGAATAAAATTAAAACAAACTCCTGAAACAAAATACTCATCATCCGCATCAAAATTCATTTCCATCCGAAACCATTTTGGGCACACTATCTCCATTTCATATTACATTACATTGTTTTCTCAAAAATATTTCACGATCATTATTCCCACTGTATATGAATTGAGTTCTGGCTCACTCCGGAGAGTAAACAGCAAAATCCGAATAATTCCTGACGCACACAATTCCTAGTCAACCGATGCTATTGTACATATATCTTGTTTTCTAGCAAAAAATCACCATTTCAGAGGAACCTACCCAGTCAACTTTTATCTCGAATTACTGCTCTGCAAACCCTAATGAATAGGTACAGATACATCACATCACAAACCTTTAGCAAAGAAATGCGACTAAATTCCTATTGTTAAAACTAAGTAGTTCAGGTCAAAATGCGAATAGGTATATACTTATTTTTTTGGCTAGCTGTCCAGCTCATTTCTCGTGAAATTTGTTCTCTGAATAAAATTATATACTTGCGGAATCAACTACACTGCATTAGCAGATTTTCTACTGCTATTTTTACCAGAGAGAAAGTGAGTGAGTTGTTTGGCTTGGGCTCTCCAGCAGCTCAGCTCTATTTTTAAAGAGATGGTTTTGTTTTTTTGTGCCTCTGTATTTATGTTATAATTGCTTGTATATCAGTTTTCATGCGCCTATAAAACTTGATATTATTTACTTTTCAGAGTACATGTCCACTAAAACCATATAATATAATATAAAAAAGTGTGTTTCATTTCATGAGGGATAATACACTCTGGCATTATTATTGTTTTAACTCTTTCACATTTTACGACAGATAAAATTTAAGATGTGTTTAACTGGTGTGCTACTGCCAGTATGAAGTATGAAGTAACAATACCACACAGTAGTAGTACTATAGTAGTAACATTTCAACCAACAGTAAAAAAGTGAACATGCCATTTAAGTATTTTTTATTTATTTTTTTGCAGTTTTTTTCTCTTTCTGCTGGTGACTGGATTTCGTGTCAGAAAATATTGCATGCAATTTAACAATCTCATATATAGTAGTAGTAGTGGCACGCTGAAGCACTCAATGGTCAAGATACACTTGGGGAAGAATTAGAGCGAGATTAAAGTTAACTCAGAGATTGTTGTCGTTTATAAAAAGGTATAACTCATTTCATTGTGTGTTTTTTCGTGTATGTAGTATGTATGTATGCAAGTGTGTTGGAATGTTTATTACTCACTCTCTGTGAGCTGGCAATACATATTTCTAAAATTTCTATGGGGCAGTATCTAGAATCTATGTATGTATAAGTTTCATAAATATGATTTTCTCCTGTGTTGTTGACTAATCCAAAACTTGTGTAGTTTTTAGATATTTTTTTTGAAGGAGTCAAGGCTGTTTTTTGCCTTTTTCCATGCTTGGTGGGCAAAGCAAAACCTCCTTGAAAACTCCTGCTGTCTCGAGAGAGGGAAAATTGTGTACGTTGAAATGATGGAAAAGGTGCTTACTCCGCATTCCATCCACCTTCTTATTTCTCTTCAATCCAATGGAGAAATAATAACAGCTTTCTCACTTACCCAACCCGAAGCGAAGGAGTAAAAAATGCGGGGATTTTTTTTCTACGAAATAGTTTTAGTTAAAAATCAACACGGCTCTGATTTCAGAAAAAAGTCATTCATTCTACAGACCATTTCCTGTGGCTTGGCTGAGAAAAACCAGAAAGAGACGCATTCAATTCAAGCACACGATACGCTAAATGTGGTAGAATTTATTTATGTACTTTATCGCTCGTTTTAAAAAAGTTTTTTATGAAAGAAAAAAATGCATGTGCCACTTCCTCTTTTAAGAATGAAATGTGATTGACACGTGTAAATCTTGTTTAATAAGTAGGACCTTTTGAGGTTCTTTATGTCGAGGTACTTGGAATGGAAATGCTCTTCATGCTGCATCGGACGGAGATAGATTGATCGAAATTTGTTTAAATGAATACTCCTGTATTATTGGATTGCTACTACTTATGTATTGGGAAATTTAACTGCTAAAAATTTCGATTTTGCAACGAGAAGGTGCCGTCAAGACTGCTACAGTATTAGATAGGGTTATCGTAATTTTTCAAAAATCTTTTAAGAAGGAAAGACATTTCAATGAAAACTGTATAATTAGTTTCTATTTTCCAGTAAACGACCAGTAAACTGCATTAATATGCTCATATAAAGACCTAATGTCATTTAATAAAACTGAATTCCGATTCCTGTCACTCTGAAAACTGCTTTCAACACAAAACCTCAAACCGTAAATGAGCTTATAACTTTCTTATGAATTTCTTAATGTTTTCGTGGTTTTCGCTGGAGTCAAATTGCCACTAAAAATCATTATAACGATTACGATGGCCTCAAGCTCGTGCTCGCATGTAGATATCGTAAGCGCTTAATGATGATGATCGTCGTAGTCGTAGTATGTAGCAGTGCTTGGTGGTGTTGTAAACAATCTTGCAATATGAATACGGTTTAATTATTTGGAAATAGGGCATTATATATACCTACTTTCACCTCATTCCTTTTCTCTTCCCAACTAGGTAGCAATAGTAATTTTTTACTTTCATTATTAAATCAAATATGTATTACAGGAGTTTATGCAGTCGCAGCGGCAGTGACGAAGAGAAAAAATAAGGACATTTTTAAACGCTAGTGAGACTATTAAATTGAAACCATTTTCACTTTCGTGTGATTCATTAGGAAAAAACTTGCTCCTTATATTTTTTCTCTTCCTTTTTTGAAAAATATTCTCGCATGATGCCGGTAATAACTCTGAATGAAAAAGCCTTTAGCTTATAAAGAAGAAAAAATCAATCTCTCTGCTTGTCTCACTTATTTTCTTACCTTGGCTCGACGCAGGGTTTTTCTTCTACTTTTACAGTTGCATGGAATTATTTTTGGAATGCGATGCCATGCCATGCCAATGCCACGCCAGTTGAAAGTGCTAACAAGGCTCATACATTATTCTTGCACCCATCGGCATCATCTTAAAAGAAAGGTACCTATGTGTATGCACGCGCTCTTGATAAAAAATGCACTAAAGTGGACACTTAAAAGAGTAAATGCCGCCGACATGCTATATGCCTTACTACTTTATTCCGCATTTAAATTTTATAACTTTTTTCCCTCTCCTTTTGCATCTTGTTTTTAAGTAATTTCAAAGGGTTTTCCTCCCTCTAAAAGTTGTTCAAAAGGTGGCTTCAAAAAATCCATTAGGCAATTCACGAGGGCGTAGTTTTATGAATTATTTAAGTTGAAGAGGGATCTATTTACTATATAGATACACGTCCTATAGTTCAATGAGAACAAACAGAACAATTTTACAATGCAGTGATGTGGTCTGTCTAGTGTGGTGGTGGCGTGGTGTGGGGGTTGTATACATTCCATTGCACAAAATGTGTACATAATGCAATAACATCTGTATTATATTTTCTCTCTTATCTTCCTCCTTTCTTCGCTAACATTGTTTTCCCGTTCATTCATGCCTACTGCTACATTATGAAAGTACAACATCAACCTTCTTGAATTCATTACATCTCGAGAGTGCAACGGTAACTGGTTCGAAGCAAATGCTTTATAAACCAATTCTCAAATGAACCACAAAAAAGGATACCATTCAGACATTGCATGGGCTTCTTTTGTTTTGTTAAGGCTTTTAGATATCAAGTATCTTCTTCTTCTTGCTTCAATACTGCTGCTTCATCATCATCACAAAACACGAGAAAGAAGTCAAAGGACGGTTGGGAATATGAGGCTATTGTTTTGCTTTAAAAGGCTGCCGATTTAAGCATCACATAAAAGTAAAAAATAGTAATATGGTGAATTGGATGGTGATGGCGATGACTATGGCTATGTGATAGTGATATTGTACATCTCTAAAGGAATTTTATTTGTTCTTTTATTCATATGCATTTGCTAACACACAAGCTAAAGCCTTAAGCCAAGCCAAGCCGCATTCTCGAAAGAGGAGAAAGTGAAAGTTGAGATGGGGATAGTAGCCTCCTTCTTCTTGTTTTCTCTTTTTCTTAGAACTAAAAATGTAGTGGACTGGGCTGGGATGCCAAAGGATTTGACTACGTATATTTTACTTTTATATGAAAATGGATGCAATGAAATGCACACGCGAGTAAGCAATTGCAATAATGTTACTACTTGCTTTCATTCCTTCTCACNACGCGAGTAAGCAATTGCAATAATGTTACTACTTGCTTTCATTCCTTCTCACTTTTGACTTCGCACAAGGAAGCCAGCAAATCGAGAGGAAGAAACGGAGTCAAAGGACTTTTCTCAAAAAATTATATAGATCGGATTGCTCTGCTGCTGAATCTCTTTACTTTTAATATTATTTCCTTCCACTTTCTTGCTTCTGCCTCTGGTTCTATGTAGCTCTGTGTGGCAAAGAAAGAATTTCTATTTCTAGAAGGAAAGGAAAACGTTAACCAAAAAAATGTATTTTCCCTTTTTCCCCATGAATAATTTCCTAAATTATATGGCTCGAGCTGGAGCTGTTTGTATTTATGCTTGGATTAGAAATAACTAGGTTCAAACGACTAAAATGGGAGTTTTTTATAGTGGCAAGATTATGTTCTTGATCATGACGTGTTGATGTTGACGATGAAGATCGTGTCGACGACGTTTTCCTCAGGATTGCGTTCATTCACGCAAGACAGGATTAGATTTGAAAGGGAGGAAGTAGGTTAAATTAAATATGTAGGCTTTAAGGTTTCCTCCTTCCACGGATTTGAGGGAAGTGAAAAAGAAGGATAAAATAACTTGAGAGAGAGAGGACGGGGACGTTAAGAAATTTTCTTACGATTCTGCAAGAATGCCATCACGGATCGTTACCTTATTTCCTCTGTGCTGCTGAGCCTGCAGTAGTCTCGGGAAAGTGGGTGAAAATCAGAGGTGATTCTGGTTCCACTACATGAGCTGATCTTAAATGGACTGGATATGTATTCTCGAG
>JAHZNI010000713.1:0-13058 GCA_027744415.1 Seira ritae
TACATTACATTAACTTTAATAATAGTATTTGAACTTGAATAAACTACCTTAAATACGTGTCGAGAACCGAAAATATCAAATCTAATTTTCTAACAAGTCTAAGGAAATGCTTAATATTGCTAATGTTCTACAATATAATGATATTCTAAAATCATATAAATATTAAATCACAATGACCTGGATAGCGAACAGTCACAGTCAAGATAAGGCACATTTAGTTATGGTAGCTGATCATCTACATTTAAGTACGACTAAACAGTGAAACTAAAACTGATTATTGTACGTATATTCACTGCGCATTTAGACAACAAACTTCTGCAAACGTAAATGACATAATCATAGTCATCATGATTTATTTAATTTTATGAATCATTTGAACCAGACCCAGAACTCTCATCTCCATCATCTTTGGAAGTTCCCTTCTTCTGGAGAGATATTTTTGATTGATTTTTCTTTGCATCCAATGTTGATGCTTCACTTCTCAGATCCTTCTTTTCAATCTTCATTCCTTTGCGAGGTGCATCGTTGTCGTCTTCATCATCAACGATCTCGTAGCACTCCACTGAATATCCTTCAAGCGTCTTCTTCACATGTTTGCTCTCACGTTCGTTTGGATCCTTAAAATTAGCGTAACTGCCATACTCTGAAAAAAATCAAAAAATAATTACATAAGTTATTTTATAACGCATGACTGTCTTCGAGAAGAATACAAACTTATAGCATTTTTTAAAAGCAATGTTATTAATTTGATTAACGATAAACTTACTTCTCTTAACCTGCTCCAAGATAGGATTCAAGGATTGTCCATCCGCCGCCCAGGTATCCAGTCCTTTCAAAGTCTTTTTAAGCAGGCCCGTTCGCAGCGCTTTGAAGTAGTTTTCAAAGTACACGATTATGTCATTCGTCTCAAAGTACGTCACCAGCTTTTGAAAGCAACTTTGACAAACATCAGCCTTGTTGCAGACATCCGGCTTCACGTCAATTCCAAGAGTGCAGAAATACAGTTGCATCATTGCATCGTAATTACTGTCTTTCTGAATTTTAGATGCCACTCCACCGCATAGCGTACATAGCTTTTTTGATGATGAAGACGAGGAGGAGGTTGTTGCAGGGGTGGTAGTGGTAGATGATTCATTTGCCACTTCGGGTTCTTCTTCTGACGTTGATGCTCTCCTCTTTCTTTTGGAACTTGCTAAAGCACCCAGTATCGTTCTTGGCATTTTGAAATTATCTTCTTTCAAATCTAGAATCGTGCTCTTGAATTATTTGTAGATCGTAATAGCAGCGTTTTTAAAAAATAAGTGACTAGTATATACGAAAATTGTCAGCAACAATAATTATGGACCAACGGACCAAGACTGATAGTGATCGTCCTTAAATAAATGGCTTGCTAGAGACTAGACCGCACCGCACTGCAAAATACAAAAGTTTGTTTACATTTACATACGCTTGGATTTTTAGGTTTTTAGTGTTTGCGTTTGGATCATTCAAACTGAAAAGCTTCCCTCTTTTTTGAGATAACATGTGCTTAGTGCATGCATGCATAAATGCATCTGGCATTTGGGATACTCTTGATGCTGCTATGTATTTGATTCTATGCTTTTTAGGTAAAGCATCTAACGGAACAAAGGAAATAACATGCATGCGTGCGTAGTACCCACAAACAACAGTTTAAAGTATAACAAATTAAAAGTACTACACATCCTACATCTAAACCTACTTCAAAATGTTTTGACTTCATTTTGTGAGTTACGACTTCATACTGCTGCTACCTATGCCAAAATGCCAGGTCCATGAATCAAGGAATTTGAATTTTTCGGTTGTTTGATGCGATAAGGAAATCGTGTTGTGTTAGTTATATACATATATATGCTTTACATTCTAATGAAATTTTCCCCACTCATATTTTATCTTAGTTAGTCCGAATATTATCGGCAATGCATAATATGTTATGTAGTTTTTTAGATACTAATGACAGCATTCGACCGCCCATTTTATTCTAAAGTTAGCAAAAATAAACTTTTTTAGGTATATGGATTGGATTATGGCAGGGATATCATGTAAATGCAACCGAACGCAAGTGAAAGGCTTCTTGATGTACTATCATTTCTTTTTTATGATCGTTTTTATTTTCACATTTCACAGAAATAACATAAAAGTTTGACCAATATAATAATGATAATTGATAATACAATTTTTTCATCCCTATCATATTTTTTGTAAATTTTTTGCCGCTGAATAACGTAATAATATTTTTAAAGTATGTCGTAATAATAATAATAGTTTTTTCAAGTAAACAAACTTATGATATTATATAATATGCTTTCCTCTCTGGCTATATAACTTATGTTTTTTTCTACCGGGTAGATTAGTATTGTATTGTGTATAGGAATCTACACATTTCTGAAGTATGTAGTACACTTTATCTTTTAATTCTATTCGTCGTTCCTGAAATGTTCATCATTATCATATAACCATAAACTGTCTATTTTTATTCATATAAAGAGAAATAGAAACAAAGCAAGAACTTATAAAATTAAACGCTAAAATTATTTGTTTCTTTGTTAGTATACATGTTTTTGTTCGAAGAACGCATCAGTTTTGACTTATTATGACACAAGAACTCTGTCATGATGGATATTATAGAGCAGGGTTTAGAATACATAATACATTAGATAATTTCAAAATTCGATTTACATTTGGATAGTTGAAATTAAAAATTGAAGTTTTACCTAAGCACAAAACCAGCCAATTTATATTTAGTTACGCAAATTTTTCTCCTTAATTTTGCAAATTACGAATTCCTGTACTTTTCTGTTCCGTGTTTATTTCCCATGTTCGAATATATAAAATCGTTCCCCTGAATAATCATGTTTCATTTTACGAACTGACTTTCCCCCGTTTTAACCGTAGCATGTAATAATTACTTTACTTCTACTTCGGTTTTAATAATTTGTTAATCTAGACATTACCGGTATTATTACATAGGATAAGTCACACTGACTCAATCATGAAAAGGCAAACCCAAGCCAGCAGTCTCTTCACGGCTGAGCCAAAGTTTTTTCACAAAACGTCACAAAATTGTTGTCATTCACTTTCCATATAAATTATTTACTTGGTGAAAATGTATTTACAACCTGCCGTTTTTTTATTTTAATGTCCCTCTTCGTCCGCTTTAATTCCAGGTAAGGCTAAATCCGCATCCAGATCCTTTTTCAAAACTTTTAATGAAACTCCATTCACTTGAATAGAATATTATACCTACTTAGATAAACTAGATCAAGATGCCTGCAAATGTTCTCTTAAAGTACTTTTTTAAACGGAGATGCATACTTCTATTTCTACAAGCTTAGAATATAGCTGCTAACATACATATTTCAAGACTGATTATTATTTTATTGTAAACTGCTCTCTTCATTATATCTGTACATTAAAAATATTTACATCATATTTAAAGAAAAGTGCGTTTCTCCTAATTTGAATAAAATTTACTTATTGGAGTAAATTATCCTTTCACTACGTGCATAAAGCATTTTCCTTGTCACATAATATTTTAAAAATTCGAATTTTCAATAAAATCAAAGTAACAAGTAAGAAGTGCAGAATAATAAATTGACATGAAAACCTTATTTTTTCAATTAAATTCTCGCTCCAGAGTTAATCATGAGTGACAGAAACTACATTATAAATTTTTTTGGCAATGAAGCTTAAAAACGTGCCTTTAGATAAGAATGATTGATCTACTATTCCATCAATCAAAGCATTTTATTAGGACGCGGACGTAATAATTGAAATACGATTCTGTAAATAGGCCTTTTTCAAGATAGTAGTAGTAGTATACATGTATACTATATTTGATATCGCACACGTTTCTTAACTCAAAACTCAACATCAATACTCTACTTGATCTAACTGTACATTTAAATTTCAACACAAATATTAGCTGCCGTTAGGGCGTTTGGCTTAAAATAAAATGCACATTAATTTATTGTATTAAACAAACCGTTCTTAACATGACTTTTTTTAGATATTACATGAAAATTCTGGAAGAAATCAAGTCTTCTTGTTAAATACAAATAATTAAATATTATTCACATATAGACACAATTGCTGTACTGTAGCTAGCTACTCTATATAATTACATTGAATATCTAACAAATAATTATTAAAACAAGCTGAAGACAGTCTGTATCCTGGACTTTGTAAACGTGACAGGAAAGAAATAAAGTTGTTTCCAGATTTAGTTGAAACTCTATTGGGGGACAAGATGTTCCATAAACGTGAAGAAGTAATTTTAAAATTTACATTGTTTTTCAAACACTGGCTTTTACAATGACAATAAAATGTTTTTTGTTGTGGACAATTTTGGATACAATCGCACAAAGAGCAGGTAACTCTGGAATAAAAAAACCTCGCATGATTAATGAAGAATTTCATCGTCATTTAAAATAAGGAATTTTTTTGGAATTTTATAATCAGGGAGGACTTACATTTGTAATATGTAAATATGAGGCGATAAGATACAAAGATGATAATTTATTTTATGTACACTATTGCCATCTGAAAATTACTGAAATTAGGATAAAGGCGAAGTAGATTTGTGACGTAGGCCTCAGGCACCCTGCTGCTCCTGCTCCTATGGCTTCTGTAAAAAAAATTCAACAAATCAGCAATTAAAAATAACTCATTCGCCTAAAAATAGTAAGTCGTTAGCACCAATAAATAATTTATTAAGATAACTACTATACGCTGGCTGAGGAATAAGCGACTGACTAATAAAATTAGAAATTTAATGAAGCGTTATTTATTTTACAAGTCCGTACAATCACGTGCATATGTCGTGCGATAATGAATTTTATGAATTTGTGCAAAAGAGAATTTGAAAGAAAACATTTCTGAGAAAATAATGCATGCTTAGTTTGAAGTAATCGTAATCATGCTATGTAGCTTATATATAAAAAATTGTACACTGGTTTTTTTGCAAAAAATAATTATGGCGTCAGTTTTAAGCGTATCGAACGATAGAATAGAAAGTGTATATAAAGTTTAGCAGAAGTAGAATTTAGATGTCAACACACGGAAACATTTGCGTAAAACTAGGTAATCATACATCATGCAGATCGCGATTATTAATTACGTATATATTTAAGTTGAAGAGATTCGAAAAAAATCAGCGCTTGATACATAGATAGAGGATACATGTACAAAATGGTTAAAGTATATTAGAAAGTTAAGGTTACAAGAATACTGATCTGTGTATTTGTTTTCGCCATGAAAAAGGCAAAGTAAGAGTTTTCCTAAATTACAGAACAGCGAAAATATTCTCGAGTCGGCAAGACTAACCTTTGGCACCTGGCTCCGACTCAGCCTCAAGTGACCGATATTCTGGAAAGTAACAAGCAGCATCAGCAAATAGATTTTATACAGCCGTATATGTAGTAATGGGTATTGCTTTCGATTTGATTTTGGATTGGGGAAAGCAGTCATCAAGGTCTATTTCTAATTTCGAAACTAAAGCTATATGCTTTACTGGAACTGTACACATTTACATCAATGTCAATCAATGCAGTGTTTGATTATAATGTGTAGTGATCATTCATTCAATTATGTACTGAATTAAATGTGATGAAAATTCGTAGCATGTTTTCTGTTTCTTGAGAAAATTTTGCATCTTAAATTCTTGTTTCGTAGAAGGCAAGGAAGGGTATTTTTACTAAATACTAATCTATATATGTAAGTTCCTAAAAAATTAAGAGGCAGTGATCATTCCTTTTCCTTACTTTTTCAGCAAAACTATAGGAAACTACATACATTTGGACCTTTGATAAATGAAAGAAGTAAGCTATATTGTAGCTGCATAGTGCACCTAGTATGTATTTCCAACAGTGAAAGGTAAGGGTAAGTTTTTTGGAAACTAACAACAAACATTATTACATCCATTCACTTGTGAGATAATAATTTTCAGTAAGAACATTTACAATTCCATATACTGTAAGTCATTCCAAGTCACGTAATACAATATTTTAAAAGTCAACAATTTGTGGTTCAAGAGTACAAAATCATGTTGAACGAACATTCATGACATACAAAAAGAAAATAGAGTTATGCAAAAATTTCGTAACTTACTTCCATTAATATGGAACTTCTTTGGTCGAGATTCCAACGACCAGCCGAACTGATTCGAGGCTGTGGCCGCTACTTCGTAATCGGAAGACGGGGTGAGATCTCTGAATGTGTAAGTTATGGTGTATTCATGCCCTTGACCCTTCATCGGGGGTGCAGGCACTTCCTGCCAGTCTTCGTCATTCTGAAAATAAGAATTAAAAACCATTCTCTTAAAATGAGCTTTAAAAAGTAAAAGCATTATTTAGATAAAGCTTTGGACATTCGATTGTTGCTGACATCAGAGGAAAATACGTCATGTGTTAAATATATTATACATAGGCATTTATCTCATCGTGTGTTAGGAGTGCGTTTTAATTTCCGTTTTAGTAATAATAAAACACTTCAATGATCGCTTTCCAATACAAACGGAGTGGAACGGAGACACCTCATTCATTAATCGAAAATGGGGATACTAAGCTGTAACAGCATTGTATTTAAAACAAACACAGATTATCCTCCTACACAGGATGCCAGTAAATTATCATATTAATCTGTAACATGTACATACATACATAGGTATATATTTATTTCTTGGGATCTTGCTTCTCAACGAAATCAAAACAAAAATCGTTCTCAATGAAGATTCCATTAAATTTTCTAATTTACAACCATCAGATGATGATAACTAGCTTTCAACTAAGTGGCTCGTGGAGAAATCAATGGAATGGTCTGGATTTAGTCAAAGTAACGCAATTCTAGGCAATTTCAAGCATTCATTCATGGCACCCTCTTCTACTTCCAGGATAAATGAACATAGGTATGTTTATGCGACCGGTCTAATGATGGAACAAAGTGAATAGCATATTGGTATAACGGATACACATAGAAATTATTCGTAGGAGGAGGAAGAGGAGAAGTCAAGAAAACCGCTGAAGAAGCAGAAAACGGGGTAGCATAATGGTAAAAAGTATGCAGTCACAACCCATAAATTTCCTTGAGAAACCCTTTCATCTATATAAATTTTCTTTCATAAATAAAATGGCTCCTTTTAACTTCACAAATGTGGCTAACCCTCCATAAAATCAGATTATACTTGATCTCTTTTAGCCACGTTTCACATTAACCATGTACCAAGTAACCGAAAAGGAAATCTGAGCTTTTTGAGTTTGAGTTAGCGAGTCAAGCACAAAAAAGTCACTGGAAAATTTTTTTGACCATACTTCAAAAATTCAAAAGGGAAATGGCAAAGTACGTGCTCACTTACTCTAGGAAGCAAATTTGTTTCAATGTTTCAGCAATACCTCATTCAATTTCATCCAACTTTTCTGGTAAAATTAGCCTCCCTTGAATTCTAATACATGACTTTCTCTCGAGAGCGCGTTTCAAATCTTCATCCTTTGCAATTTCTCGCGACGAAAAATTTTTACAATGATTTTTTTCGGAAACGAAATATTTACATTATTAGCCATAATTTTGCTTCGAATAGCTTTTGTCATGCCAGTCGTTGTCGTTGCTACAAAACCTTGCAAATTGCAATGCATACATAAAATCCTTTATATACCTATACATGTACTTGTAAGCTCAATGCCACTTCAAATCATTTTGAAACGACATTTTACAGCCAAAGTAAATCAAGATAAGAAAAACGGACTGCCAATGACAATGATTATTATTACACCACAATTTTAGTTTGAAAATGAAAGTCTCTTGCTCATTCCGTACCAATATGTTGCTCAACGCATATAATTTTCACTCTTGTAGGGTAATAATAACAGCCACCGTTCACACCAATTCTATTCCTATAGATACCCTCCAGTTTTAATGCGTCCACACAATATAAATTTTTTCCAGTGCCACTTTGTTCTTGTTTCTGTTCAATGTCTCATCCGGCAGGCAGTTGTTTGTAGCTGTCAACAACAGCGCCAGAACGGTAATTCAATACGATTATTATCCCTCCAGATATTTTGTTACGATAAATTGTGAAATGGAGAATATAAAAACCTGGGAGAAATATACGACTTTGGCAGAGGAACGCTTGTAACTCTTGGCTTATAAATGTCGATGGCTGTTGATATTTATATTAACCTTCTTTTCCCTACATGTGTTCTTGCACCACAATACATATGAAACCTCTTCCTACACTGTATTCAAGTTCAATTTTTTAGGGGTTTATTAACTGCCTTGACTGTGTAATCATAATTTGTAATCTCGTTATAACAATAATAATGACTATATATGACGATGGGGCCATAAATCTAGTCGTGAGACGGACGCCTTGGTCATCCCTACCAAAATATTTGAATCTATGAAAACGAAAGTGTTCGAAACGGAAAAAGAGGGAACGGTATGGTATGGTGTTAGTCTTACTTTAGAGAACAGCTTTATTCATGGAATTTCCGAGTGGTTAACAACTTTTCAAAGGTTAAACAATGAATGAAACGTGGAAGAATTTTACATTCAGAACAAACAAATTTTTTTGTAAGGAAAGCGTCTGGATTACAATCGCACGAAATCCACAATTGATGCTACTATTCAACTTCAATTTAATTGTCAAATGTCAAGAAAAAATATTTCAGTATTATTTTCAGTTTGCATATGCGTTTCATCAGAATGAATCTACATTTTTGTATCTAAAGTAAATATGTACAATAAAAATTGGGTGTACTCATTCATTGTCATTGTCATACATACATCACAAGTGAATGTTAATGGTATCAGAATCAAAATAGCATCCCACTGATTTATATAACTTTTTGCTCCAATTAAAATTTTAAAAATCATCACATTATCATTTGATATCCACAAAAAAACATTTCAAGTTCAACGTTTTGCCATCATCGTGCTACATGCATTTCCCTTACAAAATATGCAATCTGAGATGAAATCGTGCACGAGCAGAGCAATTTACAAGATTGTATCGAGCGAATGGAAAGAGATCAAAAGTTGATTTTGGATGGTGCATGAGTTACGGCACAGGAGAGCAATTATTTTACGCCCTGACAAAAAACTGTTTCCAGTTCATATCTCAATGTCAATGCCTCCAGCAAGTGCATGAATTTTGGCTGTATGGCTCAGACAAAGAGGCAGGCAGGGCCAAAGTTATTGTTTGCATCACTTTTATAAATTCCATTTCGTTCAATTAATTCATTCATGAATGGTTAGGTGTGGTTTTGGCACCACTTTTACTTTTCCAAAGCCACTTGTGCCATCGCTTTTGAAACCATAATATTTATAGCTAGCATTCTATTCCATCGAGTCCTTTCCAATGTCTTAGGGTCTTATCTTTTGCGTAGATCACTGGTAAGTAACAAACGCATGCTTCAATTTGTGTGATAAATTAAAACACTTCAAAGTTCAGTTTATTTCGATGCATTATGCTTTTATATTTATAATTGCATCTTCGCCAACTCATGCCTCAAGTTCACGAGTTAATTACAACCAGATCACTTTGCTGCAGTGGGACTGGGAGGGTTCCAAAAAGTAAATGTGGTTTGTGTCTAGTGCCTGCTGCCCCGCAACTTCAGTGCAACTTGCTTTCCACTCAACGCTCCAAATTGACTTTCGCTTTCATTACTCGACTTAAATTGCGGCATGATTACCTTGGAGTGCGTATAATGTACACAGGCCATATTAATATTTTTTTCAAACAACAAAAGAAAGCTGATGAATGAACGTGATGTGAAGGAATAAGTAGATGGACTACTGTACAAAATACAATGCTCATAAAATTATCTTGTTTTAAAAATCAGGGAAATGGAACGGAAGAACGCTTGACCATACCTTTCTGAACCTGATTTTTCCCTCTTCAACATTCACAGCACTCTCGAAAGCAAAGACTAGAGTGTAGCTCTCCTGATCTTTGCCCCTGTACTCTTCCTTCAGCATGGGTTGACTAGGAGCTCCTGGAAACGACACAAAGCATAGTTTTGATGAATCGTGATGACTATCAAAATGGGTTTGATTAAATTAATATTCCAAGCAGAATTTATCTCGCATTTTATTCTTAAGTGGATGACGAATGATGAATCATTTTCAGAATTATCTAGGTAGATAGGTAGGTATGATGCTGCATTTAAGATTTAACCTATACAACCTACCTGTCAGAGAAATCGCCATGTTCTTTCTGCCCATCCTATAAAAATATAAAAGTATCAATAATGATGAGCTTTGTTTTTCAAGAAATAAGGTAGTCTGGTCGTGTAAGAATAAAAATGATAATTACGTACTCATTGTGTGCGACACATGAGTAGTTGCCAAAGTCGCTTTCCTGAACATTCTTCACGTGAAGAATCCAATAGTGCCTTTGTCTCTGTTCGGTTAGATGCTTGCTGGGGTCGATAGGAAGGCCGTTTTTATACCAAGTGACTTCGGCTTTGGGCTCGGCATGAACAATGCAACTTAACTCGGCATCGTATCCTTGTCCGGAGTTGACTGATTCCTTCTCCACCTCGATTTCTGGGGCATCTGTTATTTCAATTGGAAGAGTATAATAGAATAAATTTAGCNCCTTGTCCGGAGTTGACTGATTCCTTCTCCACCTCGATTTCTGGGGCATCTGTTATTTCAATTGGAAGAGTATAATAGAATAAATTTAGCAATTTGTCACTGTCTACAGATTTTTTTGTGCGCTTCAATTCCTAATTCAAAGTGATTTGTGAAAGCAAGCAAGTAAGCAAAGCAAAATCTCTATTTGAAATAGCTTAAGAAATCCGAGAAAGAAGCTGAGTTCATCTGCCTTCCATTTTCCTCCCACTCTCCAGATTTACATAAATTTTTCCATTAAGCCAGGTACATCATTATTTCAATGTCAAAAGCCGACAGAGAAGTAGCAACAACGTCAAGTGTCAAGTACGTGCAAAAAAGTGCACGTGTGGGGAAACATAATGCAAGTTTAGATTTAAAGCTATGTTGTACTGATCAATTTAAACGTACACGTACATACATTCAACATTTTGCAGCGAAAGAGAAGTGTATTTTGCGTTTCCCAAAGTTGTTTGCGGAACAAGTTAATTCTACATTTTCATTCCTTTGCGAACCGCACCACACACTCGGAGTCTTAAAAGGGTGAAGAAATCGTTCCGGTAAATTTCAACGCTTTTTAATTTAAAATTCCTCTAGAGACATCTTAACCTTTAAAGACCACTTCAAATAGTTACAGCCACTGTTAGTAGTTTTCCTTCCCTAGAGTGATGAAACGATCCGATCTACTTTTTCTATTTCCGGAACGTTTGTTTCATGAAGCGTGATATAAACAGTCACAGATTCACGCATTTGTGCAGGTGCTGGATCGCAGATCTCAAAAGTTACGAAGAGCAAAGCCAGCGGAACTTGAAGGTTTGTGGGAATGGAAAGGCTTTGGAACTTTTGTATAACGGAAAAGCTTTATTCTGTTTAATTGTTTTCTGTGGATATTTTCGAACATATGTACTTGCAATTAGCAATTAGCATTGTAGCAAATATTCTACAGTCATCTTCATAATGATTAATGGCTTAGTTAATATTTTTTCAGACTACTTCTAAAATTGACAAGGTCACTTACGCATAACGATCAAATTGACTGCAGTCCTTGCAGCTCCCTGGTTATTATTCGCCACACATTCATCTGAAATTACGAAGACAATAATCATAAAAGACAATCAATCCTTCCTTCAAAATACGTTTATACAAATTGAGTATATGTATTCTCACATGTTCCGGAATGGTGTCGTGTGACACGAGCAAACGTCAATTCTGAACCTTGAATCTTTGTTTCTCCACTTGGCATCTTCTTGCCCTGAAAAAGATTGCAAAAAAATCATTAATTTTTACTACACCCGTTGAATCCACATTACATCTTGCAAAACATGTGTATCCTATTACCCTTGTTCTTTGTGTAATGTAATGTTATACCTAATTAACGTTTCATTAAAATCCCATCTCATACACCTTGTTTATTCAAATTTACAAGTAAATGCGAAACACAAGTAACTTAATTACGTATTTGCGAATTTCTTGGCTCATATATCTGTTATGAAATGAAAGGATAATCTGTGGGGTGCAAAATGGGTGGGTAGGCTATAAATCATGAGGATTATGCCTGATGTCTAAAAATGAGGTATTGTAAAAGAGGTAAAATTATGGTATAGCTAAACCCAACTGTTTAGAAGATTCCTTTTTCATGCAATTTTACTTATAATTAAGCCCCAATTGTATCCTATACAGGTACAGATAAAGGTTAAGCATAATATATTTTGAAAATTTTTTTGCATTCGCTGAAATAGCGACAAATCAGCCAAATTCATGCCTTGAATTTGAACAAAACAAACAACCTCAACAAGACTACTTATGAGTATTAGATACATATGTACATATATATATATATATATATTTGTGAGTTCCAGTTCATCTGTCGAATTTTAAAAACCGTTCAAATCCTGGCAATTCATATTGCGACAAATTATTACTTCAAGTTTGCAAATGCAGCAAGAACATCGGCAAATCAAATTCATGAGATAAGCATACAAAAAGAAAGTAAAGTCTGTCCCCCCTTTGAATGTTTTAAGGACAATAATGCAATGTCACCGTCATGAGTCATGAAAGGTCATGTTGCGAAAAATGAAATAATTCGCATATTTTTCATATTCCGCAACAAAAACTATATCTCATTCAATCATCTAGTGACTTCTTGATCCCTTTCCTCAAGCCATTTTCATCTTTGGCAAATTTTTATGGCTTCTGCATTTCATAAATCCTTAATGTCATCTACAACAACGGATCCTGATGTATAAGGCCGTTACACAAATCTCCTCATTCGTCCCAACGAGCGTTATGTTATATTGATATCTGACAAGTCCTTCATATTGTCAACTTGTATTATTCAATACATACAACATTTAGAGTGATTTTCATCTGGAGACGAAAGTAGATAGCTGCTTATGAATTTTTCATGGCATTTCCTGTGCATTCCTTTTTTT
>JAHZNI010000714.1:0-12308 GCA_027744415.1 Seira ritae
TCTTTCGAAAGTGTAGACGTTCGTATGAATTTGCAAGCGTCGTTTGCTATTTTACGTGCAAGTTTAAAAACGCACTTGGTGAGTTGAAAAGAAAATTTCATTTGGCAAATTCATTTTACCCAACCCGAGCTGTACTGCGAGTACCAAGACATTTAGAGACGAATTTTCTCCCTCCATAAGTCATGACTGCGGTGGCAGTGTCCATAATATCCTATTTTCAGGCACAAATAGCATTTTATTTAGAGACAATTGCATGATCATCCTTCAAGCAGTGAAAGAAAATACGACACGGAAAACCACTTGTAATGCAATCTCATAAAAACAACTCACACTTTCCTCCTCCCTTTCCTTCTTTTCTCTACGAAGTCATTCTAATCCATCTCTGCTGACCTCAACAAGATCTAAGGAGGGGGAATGAAACCCATAATAATATGTATGTATGTATCCCTACATTTTTTCCCAGAAGGATTTTCTTTCTCCGAGAAATAGATCTCTTTATTCTGGAAACAACCTCGGATATCTATTCCAACTTCCCTTTTTTCCTAGAAATCATTTCGCTCAAATTTCCGAGTTCCACGCTATCTTCATGTTTCCCGTTTTTTCCCTCTGCATGCCAAGTGAGCTGAAAATGCAATCCGTCTCACTATCTTTCCCCCATTCCATATGTGATACGAACGACGAAATGAGTATTTTTTCTAACACAAAATTATACTTTGATGAATGATGAGATGATTATTGCAAGGATCGCATTTCATTGATCCAAGCAAAGACAAACAGAATTTCCAACAAAACACATAATGTGCGGCTCAAGCTCAGATGCCGACACACTTTGTTGTGGTCGCTGTTTGACGTGTCCGCAACCTTGAAGTTGTTCATTATTTATGTAACGTCAAGTTTCGATCCGTAGGCGGTTACAAGGGAGTATGCTACTGTTTTGTTAATTTGAATTGTTCTGTTAATCTTGAAACAGCCCATTTTCTTTTTCCACTACTTCTTTCATGTTTCTTCTTGCCCCTGATTCATCTCTGTCGTTATCCTTTTTTGATTACTTTTGTGCATATTTTGCGTTTCCCCTGCATCCCTTGGTGGTTTGCTTTTGAGTGAAGTTATTCACCGAGTGTGAATAACTGCGCTCATTCGCTCAACTCGGATTCATTCATCGACACACCCTGATAGACATGAAGATGAGTCGATGCATCAAATTCACAATTTCTTCGTGATTCATTCATATTCTCATCCTCAATCCGAGACGGGGAATTGGGACTAGACACGCAGAATAAATTTCATGTTCGAGTGATGAGAAGAGTGCGTACGTACGAATAAGAGTGCGTGCGGTAACAAAGTTTAGACTTGCTTATGTGCTACCCATCCTTAACTTTCTTTGTACAGTTTGAGGAGTACTTCTTTCCCATGTTTAAACACGAACTTTTTCCACGCGCAAGAGAAAGCACTATATATTTTTTACGAAAATATTCTTTCAAAGTAAGAGGAATGAGTGCGTCTTCTTTGAAAAATGATAATGATGGGATTGAAGTTCACCGGGAGTAATCTTACTCTGAGGTTGTCCAGTCCTTCCATTCTTATCTAGTGCGTGAAGGAATGTGAAAATGATCTGGAGAAGCAAAAGTTGTGGTGGGAAACAATGCAGAGGAAGATACTTTTGCCCTTACATAGTTTATGGATGCAATATTTGTAATGCAATTTATGCTACATTTTTACCACACGCTCTTACTGTCTGCATTAGTGGAGTCATCAACGTAAATCATAAGATTCAATTTTTCCACTCTTACTCACTTCAAAATATTTGTCCATCAGTAGCAAACAGGCAGCAACAACAGCATAATATGTTGAAGCTTTACTGATGTGGGGTAAATTTGGTTCATCAGTATTTGTTTCATTTTAGAAATATACAAAATATGCAGCCACTTATTGCATTACGATACATTACACTTTTCCAGGCCTGTGGATTCAAACGTGTTTTTGAAAATGTATCTGGAAATTGATTAAGGAACACATGTAGAGATTCAGTGGAATGGGATAACGGCATTACCATAATTTTGTTGTAAGGAGACCGACCGAACGTGATGTCAATAATGTAAATTGTAAATTCTCAATGAAAATGAATGAATGGATGTAAAAGTAAAGCTTTTATGCTCCTTCCCATAAAAAGGAATAATTTGACATTGTTGCTTCTTGTCGTCCCTCCCAAGCTCACGAGAATGAGAATGTGATGTAAAGGTGGTTGTACCGGATTTTTGCTTCCTTGCTCTTCCCGTTCCAATACAATTTACTGTAATAGATCCGCGGTATACAATGCATTGTTTCCATTTTTTGGCATGTGAAACGTGAGAGCCCATCTGATCTGAACAATATTGGAAGGGATATGAAGACAGAAGGGGCTCTCATGTGCACTTTAAGTGGAGTCATGATTTGGATGACACACTCTCTCCGTCTGTGTTTCTCTTGAAAAGTTGTAATGGTCTGGGGGGCTCACCCAGTTCAGCTCACTTTTTCAGTTCAACTGAACCACAAATACCGCATCATACACAGACATACGTATTCATCCAGTATTCATCCATATTACATAAGAAAAAATATAATAAATTGCTACCGATTTTTCTGCAGTTTCACGCTTCGTCATTCCTTTCATTTCCTTCTGCTTAAAATTTTAATGCATTTAATCATTCCTTACGCAGCTCAAAGAATCCCAAAGCCATTATAAAAATGAATAAATGAAAACACGCCGTGCTTTTCCCTCCGCTTGTTTACTTCTGGAAGTGGACGAGAGACCCAGTTGGGATGAAAATGAAAAAAGTGGGAAACAAATAAAAGTTTTTTTCACCCACCCCTACAATAATTGGACACAGTTATACTGGCGGAGAAAATACCGACACCAAGATGCAGACCCAGAGTATATATCGTGCACAACACTTGCTGTGTTGATCCACTTAAGCGATGATGATCATGATCATGATGAACCATAGTAGTATGCTGTTGTTTTGAGGAAAACTGATGCAAAATGCATTGGAATGAAAGGAAAAGGATGAAAGATTATCATTTCGGCTGAAACTTATATTGGATTTCGGAGGCATTATTATTCCAGAATTAAATGAGATGAGATTGATATGCACTGCGGAATGTTATCATTTCATACTCGAACAGGGTCACTCATTCCTTCCATCATGATTTCTTCCTTTGGCGAGCACTCCTAACCTCATTTCTCCACGGTACGACGACAAGCCAAAGCAAGGTTGATATTTCGTCTTGAATATAAAAATTCGAGGCGCAATAATAGGGGAAGAATAATGGAATGATTCACTGTTCACTAGAATGAGAGAACAGGGAAAACATCGATTTTTATCACGACAGGAGTAGGATTATGGGATGGAAAAACAACCCTTGGGTGTTCTACGAAGATCATTTGAAGTCATAATCATCGGTTGTCTTCTAAATGGGTAATGCACAGCATATTGACTCGGCCTCAGACTGTAAGGAAAGAAGAAGTAACTTGTGGAATGGAATTCGGGATGTAAATCTTGTGGAAGAAGTACAGCACAATGAGGATGATGAGTCACGGCTAACGCTAGTTTTCATTTTGCAGCAGCAATATAAAATGCAATGACAATTTCCATCGAAAATCATCATTTCTCGGTGGTGATGTCATCATCATTCACACTGGTTGCTTCAAAGTATGTATTGCATTTGGAATTTTTAATGTTTCACTCTGTAAGTACGATAATATCTGGAAAGTAAATCCATTATTTATTTGAATACTTTTGAAATTCATCTTTCTGCTTCTCCGCCTTCTCGACAGGGAACGTGAGGCAGAACACGGCTGGAGGTAGGAAAGGGTGCGCTTGTTGCTTTTGCTCTCTGTTTAGTCTGAGAAAGCAGAAACAGCTTTGCTCGTGCTCTCTACTCTAATGACCTGGAAGTTGGTGTGTCGGCAACACGCTGCAAACTGTAAACCAGAATGAATTACAACATAAATCTGCATAAAATAATGCTAAAGGTGTGGTTTTATTACGTATATCTCGTCTGATGCGCCGCTTTAAAAATGGGAATTTCTCTTTCTAAGCAGCCGTTCATTTTTATTCGTTTACATAATTTTATGATGGTTGATGGTACATAAATAAATGCACCATTCTTACACATTCCATGAATCGATATTCCATGCTTAATGAAGGAAAGGGTTTATATGAATTCTCATGTTAAGCCAAATTACAGAGAAATGATTGAAAATATCTGTGATTTTTCAATTTTCTAGAACAGCGCACCCATCCATTTACTATATTACAGACATAATATGTAATTCAAAAGTGCACTCTTTGTCCTGACTTTCTAGAGAAAGAAAATAAATGAGTCTGCCACAAAGTGCTTTTTTAAGCATTTTCAATCCATAAAACATGTGATGTGGTTTTGGAAGTCTGTGTGGATAGACTACAACACATTGTGCGATAATGACGACTTGCGTATCGAATCGACCCGCTTTTGTCTTCCAATCTCCCAGTCCTAGTCTAGTCTTTTTTGGCCACATTTACATTCTCTGAACCGGTGAAATAACCCTTTTCACACTGCTTTTGCTTTCCTTTGATTAATTTTTATACAGGAGTTGACTAACTGCAAAAATATGACGAATCGCTTGCCACACTGCCTGCTAGATATCAAAACCGAAAGCGTAACATGTTTTCCTCCAAGTTCATTTCCAAAACCATTAATCACTCGGGCGAAAAAAATGCGCAAACGGAGAAAGCATCAGAGTCATACAAGAGGAAACCAAGCATCCCATAAAGGCAATCTCTTTCTGAAATACGTGTTCTCGGAAACCAAAGTATGTATGTTCATCATCATATTTTCAAAAAAAACCTTTCCTGGAAAGTATGGTGCACGATCATGATGAGCATGAGCCAAGGAGATATATGAGCTTGTCCAAGAATAAAAACGAGTGACTGATGCCTCTTGCCATATTTCGCATGAGCTCACTCCGAGATTTTTTTTTAAATCAAGAGAGAATTCAATCTTTAAAACAAAAGCGAAATGAAGTAAGTGAAAGCGAAACCCTTTTTCTCGATAAAAATGCTGGGGAATGGGTGGTGTCTAGATTTCCTTTTCCCATACGCAATTCGTCTCAGGTAAGAGACATACTTTAGTGCTGAGGTTATTGCCCATACTCCTATTAGCTGGGAAGGAAAGTATTCCTCTTCTAAAAATAGCGTTTATTTTCTCATTCTCAATACTAAGGTTTGCAATTATAGGACGAGGTTCGCAGATTCTCCGTTCTAGAATAGAGCTATCTATACTGGTTGGACTTTAGTTTTTGCTCACTTTTTTTATTCACTCCGGACATAGATCAAGATAGCAGATTTACAGATGTGCTTCCTGAATGATGATTGTATTCCACATTTTCCCTGTTTTCTTTGCGTAATTGTGTGAGCGTTGTGAATCATGTAAACTATTCTTTAAAATGATAATTTTAAACGAAATTTTTAATTCTCACTAGGAGAATTGATATAAAAATCCTTCCATTGAACAGGAAGCTAGATAGAATTATTCTCAACCTTAACTTATTTTACGTATGTAAATAATCGATGCAGTTTAAACTGGATGCATCTCAAAGACATGGACACTTTGTCGTAATGTGGTACTTATTGGAGAAAACATTTTATTTTCAAACACGGATTTTCCAATAAACATTAGTAAATGGAATTAAAGGAGGGAAACCTTGATGGTCTGCGTGCGACAAAGCATACGTAGAAGGGATTATTATGCATAAACGAAGATGAATGGAAAACTTTTACTTCGCGCCTCAGAACCGAGCAAAGGGTGAATCACCCTCCATCAGCACTGTAAACCATAGTACTTTCTAGGAAAGAATTTGAAAAGTGCAAGTGCACCCGTTCGTTCCCATCATCATTATATCACCCATTTCACGGTGGAAATTGCCAACTTAAGCCCAAACTTGTTATTAACATTGACTTTATGATTTATGTTTCGTGTTTAATGGTCTATTATGATTATGTCTTTTGTGGATTTAATATCGAATACGGGTTTCTACATCCAGTGACAAATAGTTTTAGAAACTTTGACTCAATGTTAAACTTTTCCTTTGCCACGAGATATTATAATCGTGTACGCCTGGTCCGGTGCTCAATTAACGTAAGAAAGGAAAATAATTTTGCTGTTGTAACGAGGAGAAAGCCTTGAAAGGCTAAGATTTTATCTCGCAAGTCGCAGGATACCAAATCCAATGACGGTACATTGACCCTGTTCTAGTTTTGCCAGCGGTGGTGGTGGTGGACCAGCAGCATAAAACAAAGCATTTCCTCATTTAAATTAATTATCCACATTGAATTTTTTATCTTACTCATATTATCGTCCAATTTAATTTTGTTTCCCTCATAATTTATAATGAACTACTTTTGAAAAAATGTCAACTTACTCTTGTCAAATAATCAACTTTCCCTCTATTCAGCAAGCAAAACCAAGCCGCAGCGTGGTCGCTTCGTCTTCATGTAACATCATGTGGGCATGATATTCATCATCATCTACTCTCCAGTGAAAAATACTGGCGGTGATATCGCCGTAATTTCATCCTATTTTCATTTAGTGTTGGCTTAGCTTTAGCTTTAAACTTGTGTCCTAAGTGTCATTAAATATTTTATGATTCCGAATCCCTCATTTGTTCCAGTAGATCCCTTTTACAGCTCCATAAACTTGGTCAGTTATTATCCATTTCCTTTTTTGGTAAAACGAGTGAAACAAAAAAAAACCTGCTCACTTCTCTGCCACACGGTCTCATGAGCGAAAAAGTGAGTGGGTAAACAAGAAAATTTGTAGAATGGTTCATAATAAATCCACTCGAAATATTATCGCTTTCCCTCGCTTTCGATGAAGTTAGGGCAATCCAGGAATGGTCGAAACACTACCAAAAGAAATTACGAGTACGAGCACAACTACGATATATGATATCAGGAGAAACGCTTGAAGCAGGAAGGATGTGCTTGTATTCCAACTCGTATAATTCCTCTTTACACTTTCCTCTCCTCCTCAAACAAAGAAAAGAAAGCACATTTTCCTCCCGTCCAAACTACATATTTAATGTGCACTTGTGTCATCATGCCCGAGAACGAAAGCACGAGGAAACATGATCCCAATTTTTGCTACGCCAATGATCTAAAAACATAAAACGAAACTGTATAGCTTTGTCTTTCTCCAGAAAACAACAGGATATGGAAGAGTTTAAGAGTGGAATTGTTGTATTTTTCTGGAGGAGAAAAGCGTTCCATACGCTGACTTTTTATACGCTCTGTAAGGCCATTAATTTCTGACTTAATTGACTCTCCGTTCTAATCAGTAATGTTTACTTTCCCCTAGTCGTAAAGAAACTTGCGAATGGATGTTGGAAGGTTTTATGAAGTTTCACCCTTCCTTCTCTTTCTCTCTCTCAATTCATAATTGTCAAGGAGGTAAAATCAACGTTTTCACTTTGCCTGACTCTGACTCACTCCTTGGCAGCTTCAAGCTTATTCTTCAGCTTGTGGAAACCAGGATTGCTCGACTATATTATGGGTGAATGTCGTATATCCTGTGTGGAAACTAAACCTCATCTCATCATCATCTGCTCCACGTCCCAAGTGCATTTTTGATGGAACATTATTGCACTGACAAATTCAGATAAAAAGTAACGAGCGTCTCGATTTTCATATGGCATTTTGACAAGGAAAATGTAAAGATCCTGAAGGAAAAATATGGATGGGTGAATTGCATTATGATTAAGTGGCTATTTTCGACAAGAAAATCGTAGCCCTTGCATTAGGAGAATTCCTTAGAGTAAACTCTTTCTCTCCTGCTGAAGACGAAGATGAATGAGCTGTGCTCAATTGGATTGGATGGATGCTAATAATATCCTCCTTCACGAATAGTGTGGTTTGCTATTATGCATAAACGAAGATGAATGGAAAACTTTTACTTCGCCCCTCAGAACCGAGCAAAGGGTGAATCACCCTCCATCAACACTGTAAACCATAGTACTTAATAGGAAAGAATTTGAAAAGTGCAAGTGCACCCGTTCGTTCCCATCATCATTATATCACCCATTTCACGGTGGAAATTGCCAACTTAAGCCCAAACTTGTTATCCTTCACGAATAGTGTGGTTTGCTTCCTTCCTAAATTTCAGGCTTTGATCGCATCCCATCATAATCAACCAAAGCAAAAGCCAGTGATTAATTAATGGCGACATGGCATGTGTAGTGAAGTCCGATAGCAAATTCCGCCGGTGATCTGATCAGATATGACATGGCATCCTTCTATTACAACACAGTCGAGTTGAAACATGTATTTTAATGAGAAAGAACAAGAGTGATTTGATATGCAGATATTAGTGATTTATTTCCAGCGTCATGTTAATTCATATTATTCACATCATATCATCCTCATCAGAAAAACACACTGAATATATTTAGATCATGTACACTGTAATATTAGTGATTTATTTCCAGCGTCATGTTAATTCATATTATTCACATCATATCATCCTCATCAGAAAAACACACTGAATATATTTAGATCATGTACACTTACAGTAATAGTTCGTTATTTCAATTGGGCGACACTCACGATGAATGATTTGAATTGATTACACACGAATACATGCAACTCGAAAATTTTTACATTTTGATTAAATAACTACTCACCAATTAATAAAATCGTATATTCATTTTTACTTAAACACGCATTTAAAATATAGCACAAACTATTTGGGGTAGGAGACGTTTTGGGGAAACAATGAATTTTATAAAGCCTAGCTATACATATGTAATAGGAATATCCACATTAAGAATATACATTAATGGTAATGAGTATAAATCAATTTAGACAATAATTTTATAAAACTTTTTTTAATCCTGTCGGAAACTAATAATTACGTATTCCATATGTACAGCTTATTATATAAATAGCTACATATTTACTTATTTATATGATATAGGAAAGTGCTGCATACAAACTCTTTGGGATTGGCGGCAAACTATAAATACATATGCGTATTTTTTATACCGGGAATGTAGTAATATTTCTGTGTATGATGGTGCAATAAGCAGAAAAATCTCAAGTCATGACTAGATGTTTCTCGAATTAAATATTATGTATCCTAAATTGCACTTGACTAGTTTTCAATGCCCTTGAACTTCATTGTACACTGTATGGCATTGAGATTGTTACATAATTACAATTTATAATTCATTTATTCTACTAAACTAACTTTTTCACCCGCACCCTTATCCTAGGAACTGTCTCTAAAACTTGAGCTATTATACGATTCGACAATGCAGTACTATGAATTTTAAATTTAGATGACAAAGGATCCGTATATATAGTTTGAGGTGAAAGTGTGTTTTCCAGTTTGGCAAAAGTTCCATAATTTATTTCGTTTGTGAGATTCAGACTAGAATGTTTAAACCCTGCAAAAGTTTGACATTTATGTACATTATCATCATATACGTCCAGTGCACATAAGCTTGCACATTATCATAATCAGACTCCCTACATTACCATCGTATATATGTATGTATGTAGTATTTTGGCGAATATTTAAAATTATGATGATGCTATACTGCTCTGCTCAAGTGATATTTGTATTCATACCTAGAAAGTCATCTTAACTTACATACATATTCACGTAGATAGGTGTAAGGAAGAACGAAGATGGAAGCAGGAAGAAGAAAAAAGAACGAAGAAAAGGATCGTGACATTTGACATTGCGATATTTTCATTTTCACGTTTTTCCCTCTACGCATCTACAGCTATCATCATAGAATTCAGTTCACAGTAGTTCAGTCATTTTTCATAAAACCTCCGTTGCCTTCTTTTCCCTTTAACTTTGTTATTTAACTGTGTAATGAACTAAAAGTTTTGATTGCTGACAGTTAAAACCTCAAGTGCAATTTTTATGCACTTTTCACAACATTTTGTATTTAAAAGATTGATTTATAAAACTGTATGCCTCAGCCCTTCATTACTGCCTTCACTTTAAAACGTCAAAAGCTGAGCATTTCATCACATCACCCTGTATTTATTTAATTTAACGCATGTACCTAGTTTTCTTTCTGCTCGTCGAAGCATAACTTTCGACTCGTGCGAAGTGGAAGTGAAAGTATGCACGATGAGTATAATTAGTACCGGCCAAAGTGTTTCTCTGAAATTTGGAAGATTTCCGTTGCTGCATAATAGCTTTCTCCCTCGCCACCGTTGTTTCCATTATTGTTGCCGCTCACGCCACACATGCTCAATGGACCAGGACCAGAAACCGAGGAAGATGAAGATTCGGATGAATTGCAACCGGATGTGCCGCTCCCACCATAAGTCAATCCGCATCCAGTTGAGGAGGACATTCCGGAACTCTTCATAAAAGTCAAGCCATTAACACCACCTGCTAACTGACTTGAACATCCCGATGAATTCGAAGAATTGACCTCGCTTCCCATATCTCTGTCGACATGAATTGAGTTGTGGTTGTA
Organism: Seira ritae; assembly: GCA_027744415.1. Taxonomy (NCBI): domain Eukaryota; kingdom Metazoa; phylum Arthropoda; class Collembola; order Entomobryomorpha; family Entomobryidae; genus Seira; species Seira ritae. Next base: position 10,517 of record JAHZNI010000714.1, read on the forward strand.
GCCGTTCAAGAAAATCTGGTTCTGATTGTGATTGTTGTTCGTTATGCAAGCGGCGGAATTAATATTTGTCTGACCTGCACCCCGCCTGCTCGTGTTATTGGAGACTACTCGAGGACTATTGAAATATCCTAAGCTAATGGGTTTACTGCTTGATGGTGTAGCGAAAATTTGGCCTTTATTGGTCTTGTTTGATGTTGCGTCAAGAGTCAAATGATTGGCGGAAGTATTGGAGTAAGTATGTTGCAGTGGGCTGTGGTGATGCCGAGAATTGAAAATGGGTAGACGGAAGGAAGGTGGCAGGTGGACAGGAGCTCCTCCAGGTCTATCATGGGATGATGATTCTATTGAGCAGTGACTTAGTCCCTGGGGCCCTAGGCCTAGTGGTACTTTTTGCGAGGACCGCAGTCCAGACATTGGGGTTGAAGGGGAGGATGCTTGAAAGTGAGGGGCTGGAGTAAAGTACACTTCATCATGTACACTTCTAACTCCCATGAAATCTAGAATAAAGAAACATCCTCGTTGTTTAGGATTCTCCTTTAGGAATATGTCAATGATGAAGTTTCTTCAATTCAGCTATTTCCCAAATTGCAAAACAAAATAAGTAAATGCAAGTTTGTGATTTTTTTCTTACCACTGAAATCACTGCCAGGATTGACTCTTTGATATTTAACTTTTCTGTTTGTATTTGTGCCACCGTTGGCACTCCCTTTCCGCCCCAGCTGCTGTGACGCTGACATATAGCCCGATTCGGAGGAATCTGTTGGACCAGAAGAATACGCTTCTAGAATGCTTGCAGAGCTAATGCTGATAGAGCCGTTCTTACACGATCCTTTCGCAAGTCCAGATGAAGTCGCCGGAATATTTTTGTTTTTCTTCGCTGTGCCGCAGCTTTGAACGCCTCGTCTCGCATCACCTCCGCCGCTGCTACGACCAAAGACCAACTCGTGGTACATGGATTCATCACTGTCAGTCTCACCAGATAATGAGACTGGCTTTCCCATGTCACACAACGCGATTTTACCAATTTTCTTGTTCGTTTTTGTCGAGTTACTCCCATTATTTCCTCCACCTCCATGAAGTATATTCATGGAGGAACTGGAGCCAGAAGAGTCCTTTTTAGGTCCCATATTTCCCGTGTTTATGGATGAGAGTTGATCGTCGCTGGAACAAGTCGGCCCGCCCAGCCCTAAGCCTATTGACATGGATTTTGGTGTCATTCCAATGCTCATAACTCCCACGAGCTTCGTATTTCGTCGGTTCCTTCGCATCACGTAAAATACGAGCGAAACGATTGAGAGCAAAACGAAGACTGACAGGGAACCCGCTATTAAGCCCACGATCGTTCCTGTTGAATGGTCCGAACCACCGCCCATTACTAAAATAGTACACATAGATAAATAAAGTCTGTATTTCTCTATGTTAATTCCCATCTACTTAAGTTGGTCTCGAGAAAAAAAGTTTCTAAAAAGAAATCTGTGCAATATACCGTCAACATTTTTATCCTTTGAACCATCCACATCTTGGGCGTAGTTTAATGACAAAACTTCATCCGTAACATTTCCAGAATAGACATCTGCGTGGAAAAGCCAAAATCCATTTTGTGATTTAAATCTGCTTACTTTTACAGTCTACATTTTTCATACGCAGGATTGTACTCATAAAACCTCTCCCACGTTCTTCCACAAGCAGAAATAATTGGTTAGTTTTTTTATCCCGCTTTGAAGGTCAACTAAAATTCTGCTTTATTGTGCCAGTGACGTAGTTAAGCCATTTTTTATTTATTTTGTGAATC
>JAHZNI010000715.1:0-36759 GCA_027744415.1 Seira ritae
CAGTGCCGCGCGCTAGAGGCGCTCATATTAACACTAGATCTCATATATGTGATTATTTGGAAGCACTTTAGCACTTTCCAGAGACATGATGGAGGCTTGTGGTGATTTACTTTTTTGTTGTACGTACTAAAGTCTATCACATATGCAAATTTTAGCCGATTTCACTGAAGAATAAAAATTTTCCTATGCTATAATTAACGCCCCCTAGCGCGCGAACGAAGCGACACATGGGGTTGCCCCCATGACAACTTTTGTATTACTCGTTGAGATCTACCACATATCCCAAAAGTAGCTGATTTCACCGAACCCCAGATTTCCATAAGGACAGTTCCCCCCTTCTTTGCGATCTGTATGCCTTTTCAAATACATAATATATTTAACATGCATGCATACGTAGTTAGAGAAAAAACCACATCTTGAAGGCATTTTAGAGTTGTTTAGGAAAATTCCAGAAACCGACTTGATTATGAAAATGAGGTTTACGACGAAAAGGTCTCTGGGAAAGGCCGCAATTTCTACGAATATTTAAGATTTTCCCTGACAAATAACACTTCAAAAAATAAATACTACGTGACTAATTACATCGATGCACAGATACATAGCTAGGATCTCAGGCTCAGATGACAGGAATGTTTTCATTGAAACTTCAGAAAAACATGGATTTCTTACAATAGGTGGAGTTATTTTGTTATTTGTAGGAATTTCCTTCTACCGCGGGAAGAGGAACCCCCGAGGAGAGATCATAAACACTCAACATAATATTATCAAAGTATAATTTACTCCTATTTAGTCGGGTCGGGTCCTTTTTGGTTTGGTTTAGCAAGGGAATACAATGTGGAAAGAAAACCAGCAGACGCTTTGGCATATGTAATAATATGTATTATGTATTTCGGAGTGCTGAACTCCAAAAATATGATAAACAATGTTTCACAGACTACTGCTGTCTACTTTCTTCATATTTATGCATAAAGGGAAACTATTTGTTTGTTTTAATTTTTTTGTAAATTCAACATTTTCATAAGGGATGATAATGATAGGTATGTATGCAGTTAAAATTAATAAAATTAAAAATTTGCACTAAAATCAGTATCACAGTTTGATATCTGTCTTAGACTGCCCCATAGGTCGATTTTTTAAAATAACTCTCTACTTTTACTATTTTAAAGAACGAAAGAAAGAGGAAATACAATATCACGCTTGCTTTAGTGGAATATTATTTTGTTCATCAAATAAAGATAAAAACAACATTACCAATTCCAAAAAACATTTTTAGCAAACGAGTAAGCGATAAATCATAACTTATTCTGCATTGCATACAACATTCTAGTGAGGCGACATCAACTACTACCGACTGCATACACCATAACCTACAAGAACAGCTTTTAAGACAGAAATCAATTCAAATACATAAATCACGTATCTTCTGCTTTTGCCTTTTACAGCAACAATGGAAAATTAAAGTAAATCAACAATGCTTGAGTTATTTTATGAATCCCAAGGACTTTGATTGAATGCAATCTGAAAAGAGTTGTTCAATGAATTTTGGATCGTTTTAAATGTAAATTTCTCCCTAATGAACCGGCTCCATTACTACAAACGAAATGATCTATTAACACATTTTCCCATTTTGATTTTGACAGTTGAATAAATTACTCAGTACTTTAGCGATCTACCGTATGAATCTTGTTGTCGAACAATAGAACTTCATAATAACGAAAGAGAAGATACGGATTGGAAGAAGATACACACGAGAGTCTGTGCCACCAATCATCTCATCAAATTAGCTTCTTTTGTAGTAATTTAGCTACGTAATTAAAATTACATGGTTGTGAAATAGTTTTGTAAATGAAGAAAGTCCAAGAAATGAAAACCACATGAACATGAGCTGACTTCGCTGGGCATTCATTAGAAGGCTCACAATAAGTAAAGTTTGTGAGAGAACTTTGACGAACGATAATTACTTTACAACCACTGGTGCCAAGAGTGAGTGAAGTAAGCTGATGACTTAAACGAATTTGAAAGTTGTCAGAGATTCACGTCTGTCGGCCATGAAAAGAAAGAACGGCGGAGATATTCAAATATTCCGTCTGCGGAGATTCTATTTAAAAATGACTTGAATATTACATGAATATAATGAAGGAATGCATATTAAGTGATCAAATGCTGTAGAGACTTCTTCAGAGAGTAGCTTCATTGTAGCATCTGTATCTCCTGCCAGAATAAAATCTAATTTGAGAGCGTAGAACGGGTAAAACTTGATGCGCATATGAAACTTCGCGCCACACAGAATGATGGGTTTAAGCTGTTGCTCGTGTCACGACATATATGTTTGTACCCACATTCCTACACATATGGGAGAAATATGGGAGAAGATTTCGTGCGAGTTATTCAATTATTTAAATAGGTAGTAAACTACTGGATAAAAATGTCGGCAAACTTCGAGGAGTTGAAGTGAAAATGGTTTATTTGGGTTCACAAAATTACAAAATGAACTCAGTCTAAAGAAAGGGATTTGTGTGGGTTGATGATTCATTCGAATAGTATTTCTCATATCGACAACAAAAGACATTGAAACTTATAATTGAAGTTTGCTTAAATCTTTCAAAATCCACACAGTTTTTGCAAGCTCCACGTGCGCTCCAAGAATCTCAACTACATTTAGTTGAGTAAGTTTTCGCGTAGTACATAATTCCATTTAGTCCCCTTCGGTCCCAAAGCATGTATAAGTACCTATACGCATTTATGTTTGACGTTAAGTTGCTCTTACGAAAATCGTATTCCAAAATAATTAGCGTTTGGCATTGTTTACGTTATTTATTGTCTGTTCGTGTTCAGGGATCCGTGAAAGAGGCATATATATATATATAATCTAAAGGATTTTGCCGACTTTTCAATAAACGGTCGGCAGAGCCAGAAACATGCAGCAAACGGTTTTTTGCTTATTTCATTTTGACTTGCAACCTCTTCAGAGGCAAAGATTTATGGGAAGAGAAAGCATACAAAGCATTAGCAAAGACAAACAAAAGAGATGAACTTAGAAGGTTTCTTATCTACCATTATTTGAATTATATAAGGGAGCGTTCAATTATTACGTCACTTTTAAATCGGGCTGTGGAGGTTCTGGTTTTAATCTTGGCACATGGTATATTGTTAAATGTAAAATAGCAAATGAGTTAAACCGTGAGAAGGGATGATTTCGCCGTGACCTCATAATTGAGCTCAGTCTTTCTCGGACTGAAGTAGAGAAATAAAAATGACAGCAAATTACCGAGAAAAATACATAATATCGAGAAACTATAGTATATAGCATGTACTTTTAAACTTAAGTGCTAAAAGTATTACCATGTAGTAGGATGGATGCCGCATACGAGGTTATAGGGATCAGGCGAAAAGGCTTGCAATAATATCGTATTAATATCTTCTATTCCTTGAATGTTCTTTATGTTGGATGACAGAAAGAACTCCCTGAGGTCTTACCGCCCACTTTCCCTTTCTCTTGATTGCATTTCGCATTCCGCAGCACTAATTAATTTGTGGCTCCGTTCCATGAATTTCATTTGCGTGATGTCTTTAATCCTTGGCATTTCTCGAGGATTTTCTTAAGAAATTTGATGAAAAAAGGTACCTGCTCGATTGGCTTGAACTTTCTGTTGAACTTTTAATAACTTTAGAACATAAAGGTTTAAATAAGCAAAATGATTTGATTGATTCGATTCCTGTTAAAACGTATTCTTATTTTCCAATGTTTTGTTCAATACATTCGGCGGAACGCGATGTAAGTCAAGGCAAGCCTGAGTTCTTAGAACCTGTACACTACACTATGTAGTGTTTTTTGAAAGTCGTAAAATTAGTTCATGTAGATTGCAAACCACCTAAGATGAGGAACTCATCGGTGGTGAATAATGTACAGTGACTAGTAAGTAATTTCCCCCCCCCAAAAAATAAACAGCGTGTGACCAGCTATAATAAAAAGTTTTGCAGTTTGTAATTGGCGACAGGATCTACCCCACCACAGGGTCTTTAAGTTTTTTCCTTGAATTTGCACAGGAATGAAATGGCAATCGCGTGAAAATTATTGCACAAGTATAAAAAGGCATAGGATTTGGGATATCGCTATCACTGCACCAAACCAGAGTTCATATATTCAAATGCATTTATGGCGACAAGGAATGCTTTTCAGACAGGGTCAAGTTATATGTTTGATGAATACCTGCATAATATGACAGTAATGATGAAAATGATATGATATGATAACGATCCGTACTTTGTCGCAGGCGTGTGGCCATAACCAAAACGTAAAATGATGTCGTAAAAACCTCAGGATGATATTTTTATGCACCTACAATAAAGCTCAAGCTTAGCACAATTGATAAAACTAAACTAGAATTTTTTCTCTACCATGGCACGACAAACTGGAATTCGAAAGCATAGAGTTTCTAGCATATCATCGGAACGAAAAGACCCACGGCTAAATTAGGTACGTACATATTGCTGCATTGGTTACTTTATTATTTTGAATCGGGATTGGGAAAATTTTCATGTCCTGCTGCTGAAATATTTTTTTATCATTTTCATATCACCAACATTGTCAAATTATTTCGTGATGAATTCCACAGTTTTATTAAAACTTAGGGACGTAAAATTTCTCTTCAAAAGTGCAGAGAGGTTAGTTGTTTGACGAAATCGACATTAAGGATGCCTTCAGAAAATAGTGCTTACTTATGCACAAACTGATAATTCTTTTTAAGTTTAATTTTTCAAACTGCTGCTGGCTCTCTCAATCTTAATCAATATCAATCCGTCGACCTTTTTTCTGCATGTATATTGAAATAAAAAATCGAAACTTTATGTTTTACATTTTTCAGGACAGGTTCATTGGAATCGAATCGTTGATAATGATGACGATGATCAAGATCGTAAAACTTTTTTATATAAATTTTTCTTAATGCAAACCGACACAAAAATGTTGATCATTTCTTTTCACGAATGTTTACAAGACCGTTTGGCGAACAGACCAAGAAAACGTGTAAAATGAATCTGCATTCTGTACTGGGCATTCTGATGGGCACCCTGCTTCTCCTTAACTTATGCCTGTTGACGATGATGTTAAATTAAGAGAAAATAAATGACATTGACCGCATGCAAAACTATTTATTGACGTGCTTTCACAAGCAGACACAATCATGCATAAGTATACAAACATTTCCATTTTGATTGAGGGGAATTGTCACACTGGTTAATGCGAGATTTTGAACGTGCTTTTTGTCGCGTAAAAATGCACCTAATTAATGATTTTAGAATTTTTTAATAGTGTGAGTCTCACGGTGAGGAAAACGTGTTCGATAGACATATGTATTAGCATTTTGAGTCGTGATCATTTATGTTTGCAGAATTTATTTGTGGTTTTACAACAAATACACTGATTGGCACTTGAAAACCTTTATAGGTTAGTCAAGATTCAAGATGGTATATCATATCAAGCATTGGCTTCATTTGTCTTCGTCTGGATCAAACTTCCTAGAAGAAAAGATTTTCTACCAAAGAGGGTTTCTGTCACAATTGTGCCGTGAGTAATTTCCCGAAACGTTCCACTTTGAGCATCTAATTAATTGGAACATTGAAGCACGCTCTACTCACTCATTCACCGTTGTTCAACTTATTAAATTGAGGTATAATGGATGTGGATGTACGCAATTGTTTAAGCCTGGGTTTCAATGTACGTACGTCTGTAGGGGCTTTTCGAGACTCTCTTTCTTTGTGTTTTCGTAGAGGCCATATCATTATGAAAAAGGTATTGTTGATATCATTATCGATAAGTTTGTAGCCCTAAGCACCGACTTTTATCCCTGCTTTTTAATGGTCAGAAGCATTTGTTTGTCTAATATCGAGTTCTGCTCTAATTGAATTTCGTAGAAACAATAAGTTTGCTGAAATTGAATACGTACTCGAAAAGAAATTGAAACTGAATACATACTTGAAATCCACTATTTCATAAAACTCTGTTGATAAAACCATCAGTCAGACAAATTGAAACTGACACCCTGAAACGAAGTGAAAGTTGTACACGAGCTAAAAATCGGGATAGCTAAAGCATTGAAACACTTATGTAAGTAGATCATATTGTAATTGCTTTAATAATAGACAGAAACACCCGGACACAACGTGTTTGTCTCTATTATCGCATCAACATAAACCTTCAAGCAAGCTCATAACAAGTTTATTCTGCATGCGATGTTTCATCTGCTTCACGCCTGGCCAAAATATTCAGGCAGGGCACTTCTCTATTTTCTATCGAAACTGTCGAAATTACGCAGTATATTTTGAATGAAGAAAAAATGTATGGGTGGTCTTTGACGAACCGATTTTAGAAAAACCGATTGATTTTAGTCACTAAAGATGTGAATATGTACGCAACTTACAACTGATGATGTTATTTACTTTCTAACCGATTCCGGAGCGATCGTTTTATCAGTTAACTAGGATTAATTCTTTGAGCATAATTGTAAAATTACTTGAAGACGATGACCTATCATCATCGCCAAAAATACGTTATGAATTGAGTTTATTCGACGTTTATTTTAATCGCATATTTGTTTTTTGGTCACTTATAAATCCAGAAAGAATAAATTACAGTTTGAATTAGCTTGAACGAATATTGTGAAAATACGTTCGACACGATCCGGCGCGTTTTAGCGAATTTAATTTCAAAATGCTACATATATGCAATATCTGTAGCTTTGCATGCTGTATGCATACAATATTTGTCAGCAGAAGCCCAAAAACAATGAAAGTACAAAGAAGTTTATTGTCTGTAGACTACTATTATTTCACAATATATGTAAAAGCATGTGTAGTTCGTATTGTGAAATGACAGTCTGTGATATTGTTTTGAAAATAAATGTTATTCAGTCACGTGCAAATTGCATACTACGTCTCATCCAATCGTTTCCTTCTCTTTTATAAAATCAAATTTGCATACGCACCATCTTTCCTTCATCTCAACCCCAACATACATTTGCATTCTTTTGAATCTAAACATTTTATGTTAAATGGAGAAAGTTTCCCGAACCTTTGCAAATATTGTGTCCTATTCAAAGTAACATATCTTCAAATTACGATCGAATCCATATATCCGCGGTGACAATCTACCTAAGCTTCTTTATTTATGGCCAAAGCTAGGTAGATTATGTCTGTTGTCAAACAAAAGAATGACAGTATTCTTCTAAACCCTTCACGAAAATCATAAAACCCTTTGATCAAGTGCATGTTTTTAGTTAATTCGCTCTGGTCTTAACTCTTAAGACAACGTCAAGTCATCATGTTAACGATGACTATGACTCCTCCGAAATGCAAGCTGCAAAGCATGCATCAACATGCATACATGCATACATTTTTTTGAAAATTATTACGAACCATTTCATCGGACGACGACATCACATCAGCAGCACTGACTCACTTAAAGCCGACGCTGCGTCTGTATGTCTTGTAATTTCGACGGCATTTTTGCAATGAATGTTACTCTCACTCTTCTCTGTTGCCTGAGGAGGAGAAACTGGTGACTTGACTTAAGAGAATGAGCAATGTTGAAAGACTGATGCTGATAGTGATGAGCGTAATAATGGGAATACGCGCTGCCTAAAAAAGATACTCCCTTATAGTTATGTCTATTGTGTCTATAAAAATGCAAAAGAAGCTCAAGTGCCCCGTAACACATATATTTTTTTAGTCTATTAACTTCACAAAAATGCTCGTACTCAACAAGATGAGCATGAAGAATAAAATTGCCCCACTCAATTTCTCCCCTTCTTCCCCCACCATAATCCAGTAACTGCATATGTATGCAAGCATAGAAAAAAAAGTTTACCACAATGTGACTCGACAACCTACCGCAAGTCTACTTTTCTTCACTTTTCTCAGAAGATAAGTTCTTTTCTTGTCTGCCTGTGGCGTGGTTGCGGTTGGTTTTACTTAGCTCCAATAGAAAAAAATAAGGAATGGGAAAGTTTGGGGAAAATGCAGAAGAAAAGTGATTTCTTTTCCAGGGAAGGTTGTCGTTGTCGCTTGTCGCACCAAGCAAGAGCTTCGGCTCATTTGAAGAGTTCAAAAATATGAGAGAAGGAACAATGGATAGTGCAAGTCTTAAAAACAGCCGGCAAAAAATAGGAAGGACGTATGAAACATTTTTTGTTCCGTGAAACAGTATGAGAAATAGGTTTTACGCCATATCTTCTGGGGCACTTCTTTTTGCTGGTGACATGGAGGAGGATCCCACTACTTCACTACTCTCCTGTATTTTCTTCAGAAAAAAATTTCATCGTTTCATGCAAGAAAAAGAAAAGCCATTTTCATTTTACGCTTCCATTTTTCAGGAATGATCTAAGATTTCTTTCCTGGTCCTTCATTGACTTGCAAATTCCTTTTTAAGTTTTGTTTTAGCTTTCTTCGTAAACTGGTTTGTACATTTGTACATACTATGTAGATATATAGAAATGCATGGCCATACTAGTTTTTGGGATAAAAAACCGTGCAAGTTTGCCCATTGTCATTGCTTTGAAACAAGCAAGAGTTTGAACCACTTCTTCCAGAATCTTTCATAGAAATTGAATTCGGCGTTTGTTTGACCACCCAGACCATTGATCATCATGGCGAGGAAGGGGAGACACATTTATATTTATGTATTTCGCATGAATATGGCCCCTGTGCACTTGGATCGCTGGGGAAGAAAAACGAGACAACTCTTTCCAGTCTAACATAACATGATACACTGTACATACATAAAAATGCCTTGAATTCAGCATGCATGCACTGTACTGATACTGATATCAAAGTGGAATAGTGGAGCATGAATTTCATGAATTGTAAATAATGGAGCATTCATTTTTTCTTTGATAGTAAAACATATTAGTTTTCATTATGACGAAAATCCTAGGACATTCCCAAGAGCTGGAAGACCGAAAGTGATAGTAGTATGGAATGGCTCTTTGCCTTTGTGAAATTGTAAAACTTATCCTTACCTATGTATTTCAGTCTCATACCTAGAAGAGGACATGGCGCAACCAAATACTTTGAAAATAAAAAATAAAATTGCAAAATCAAGAGTACATTGTTTGCATTATATATGAATTATTCGATGAGTTCTTACAATGCAACACTTTCTCTTCTTGGCAGCCACAATCTCCAAGAAAGAATAATTCTTACCTACTTACGCATTATTATTTGTTTTCCTTACCTACTCAACAACACTTTCTTGTGTGAATTCAGAACAACATTGCTTTTTCAGTACTTTAGAGCGTTCATAAAAACAAACTTGCATAATATCTAAATATAAATACCAACAATGCAGCTTACTTGTTGCGAAAACGAGATTTCGTTAAGTTACCTTTAGGGTGAAAGTAAAATAATAAGTCAATACCTACACAATTATTTGATCAAAACCTAACCATCATTCCAGACAAACATCCTAAATAAACTTATTCATTCCAGGGAGACCTTTCTTCCCATCTGCTCCGCTTCATTCACATGCTGCACAACAATGGAATTCAGGTCACATCCGTGAATAACCTGAAAAATGAGAGACTTTGACTTACTTCTCTCACAAAGCAAATCATTTTCTTGCGAAAATTGTTTCCAATACCTACCCAATGACCTGAGAAAGTCAAGCTAAAGAAAAGTTTAGGCCCAAGTATAAATGAGAAAGTCGAAGGTTGATGATGATGATCATCATCATCATCATGTTATGATGGCGAAGCTAGGAAGGGAAGCGTGATTTGTAACTGACATCAGTGCAAATATATGTACATCCCACAGGTGCGTGGGCTCATATGCCGGGGATATCGAGAATCATTACTTTTAGAATTATCAATAGCAAGTTTGAGAAATTGCTCACTTTTTATGAGCTTAAGTATATTGCGAGCAAGACAAGGCAGCCAACTGAAAATAAATTAATGTGTGGACGGGGTCCTTATCTTAACAAAATGATATGAAGTGAATATGATGAATGTTTCAACATGGTCGCAGATTGTCCCGCCAACTGCGGAGCCTTACAGTGCTCAACACTAACGTTAACATGGACTGCTGAAAGAATGTTGAATCTGAATCAGTGAGTTATGAGATCATTACTAAATGACGAGGGTATTTTTCATTCTTCGTGTTTGAAAGCATTTCCCGTTCATTAGCTATATACATTTTATGATTTTCAAAGTGCCTATTCCACTTACCCATTCTTCCAAAATGCTTTCACACTAAGTCTTTCCTTCTTAAGTCATTTAGAACAATATGAATCCGCATAAAACGGATGTTCTGCAGTATGTACTTATGCAATCTACTCATTTCGGCAAAGCACCATTTTGTAACGAAGTGCTTACTCGCGAACAACAACACTAAAGCTGTGAGCAATCTAAAAAAAATATCCTTCCTGAAACTAAAAAAAACCTGGAGCAGAAAAGTTGCAACTCACCGAGTCCCTTACATCTGGCAAATATAGGTAAAAACGAGAAACAGTCGAGCCAAACCAGATTTTCATCCGTGGGACGTAGAAAAAGAGCTTGTTTAGCCTCTGCTTTTCGCATAGCGAGAGCACGTTTGACAGCGTCAAAAGCAGTTGGAGCTGAAGCCAAAAGCCTACCACAACAAGTCTTTGCGAGTTGAGAGTTTTCTGTTACTTAGTCGCTTCGTAGGTTTCATTTCATGCTTTCTACAGGATAGAGCAGTGATCAAGCTCTACCTTGCAAAGCTTTCTTGAAGACAATTACTCATTCAGAATTAGATTTCTCCAACTTTACTTTACTCAGTTTCAATTTGAAAGGAAACATTTATTGGTATCTGTTGCTGCCGGTCCTCTCACGTCTCGTTTCCTCCTAAAGGAACTCTGACAGTCATTAATTATTTTCAGTCTTTGAGTGCATCCTAGATTCATCAGTCTATTGTTCTTTCTTTATTTATTCAGAACTAGTTTCATTTTCTCGAGTTAGTGCCACGCGATTGTTAGAAGGAACAAGTTAATTGAATTTGCAGTTAAAAATTCATTTTGTTTGTTTATTATTTTTGTTTGTGCTGTACATAAAGGCGGCTCCCTCCGTTGCTCGTGAGAAATCTTTACCTGAGATGCACCAGACGCGTGATTGGGGCATCCTAAGACTACATACTTACTAGCGTAGACTCCAAAAAACTTTCTTCAGTTTTGAAGGTAAGAAACAAGCTTCGACATAACTTTAATTTACTTAATGTAGTCAAACCAGCCACAATAACATAACTTTTGCCATAATGTTTCATTCTAAGTTAAACGCGATCCCAGAAGACAAAGTGTCTCATTAAAGCACAGCCCTCCAAAGTGTTACACTCCTTTGAAGTGAAAGAAAGCCTAATCTACTCTGCATATAATGAAAGATCGCGTTAATGAATATCCTCAAGGGTGCTTTCTTTCACTTTACCAGACTCAATTCCTCCTGTGATGTCAATAGCCTCCATAATCATTCACCTAATTTCGCGATTTCATCAGAGCAGGGAAAGAATAAAAAACAATGTGGTAAACGGAGAATTGAAACATTCGGGAACTAGAGGAAAAAATGTACCACTTTGCAACTACGCCTTCCATTCATTACAACGCAGTGTCTCCCACCCTCTTCATGAGCTTTCTTTCCAAGAACTTTGCAAATATCATATTATTATATTATCTTCCCTCCCCACAAATATTCTCCACAAAATTACATTCCCTATAAATAGCTTCACGTACCCACTTTGATATATGATGTGATATAAAATCTATTAGATTAGTGTCTCAAGCCCCAACTTATCAAGATTACTCAAGTTTCTTGTTCTTTGGGTAATATTACTGACTGGATAAGGATGAAAGAACTGGCTTCATGCAAATGCTTTGGCTTCTCACATTTCACAATCCGCAATAATAGAGATATCTCTTTTCCTTTCCATGAGAAATAGACACCATTAACAATGTCATCAGATTTTTTCCTTATTTTTGGCTGAAACAAGAATTTTAAATGAGATGAAACACTTTTTCATCGGATAGCCACCCTACAATATTATACTTATATTCCGAATGCCAGCAATAAGTACTATCGGAGAGGATCCCCAATTCAGGAGTCGAGCGGGTTTCACTTTTCCTTTTTAAAAAATTACTATAATCTTTCCCGACACGTTTATAAAAATGCGCTGTTATGGCCCACGCTGACATCACTGTCATTCCATTGCATTCAGTATTTCTAAGGAGTAGAGACGTGATGTTAGCGAAAACGGGATTCGTGGAATGTCGTAGGCATGTGACATTCCAGATGCTCCTAAGTCTGAGAAGACAAGCAACTTACTTAGTAGTTCGGTGATGGCGATGGCGTATGTACATAAAATATTTAATTGGACTCATCATCCCAATCTTCGTGCTGGCATCATCTTCAAGGGTTATTTTCGAGCGGTGTAGCATGAAAAAGGTTTCTCGTTTCGTAAATACGATACACTACACGTACATTGAGAAATAACTATCATCATCATAATCTCCTATTCCTCGATGGATGAGAAGGAGAGCACAGCGTACGTTTAGTATTCTCTAGAGATGCCCTTAGTTCTACTCCTAATTACGAACCTGAACGAATTGTGTCGCTTTCAGGAGAATTATTCCTGGAAATCCTAATTCAAGTAGAGCTTCAGTTTTCCTCGATTCAACCCTGGCTACTTACTCATCAACGTTTTAGGGACAATTTTATTTTAGATTTGAAAAGATCAGCTAGAGCATTCAACGAGGAAATTCTTGAGAAACATGTACATGATTTCTTTTCTCTCAACATTGTCATGGACTTACATCATCATCACTATATCACAGCACACAATCTATTTGTTGTAGAAAACAAGGGTCGCACACGATCACAGATAGGGCTCACGAGCCATGAATACATTGAAGCTGAGAAAGAAATCGCTGTTATCTTTCATTTGTCAACGGAGACGGATATGGAAAAGAAAAAAGACGCTCACATTCGACAAAGGCCAGGAAAGAATAACTATCTCCATTTTCTTTCTGATGTTTTTAATCTTCTAAGCAAGCAAATAATGCAATTGATATGACAGCAGTAGCACATTCGCAATCCGCTCAATGGTCGGAATGGGGGAAAGAAATGAAGCAGATAAAAACAGGAAAAGAACATCGCTGTCTGCAAGGATGACAGCGAAGCGACCACCAAAACCGTTTCTAAATATGGTGCAGGGAAAACGATTCCATATCCTAAAGATTTGTACTTCTATATGCTCATGATATAATCTTGAGTGAAATAGTGGAAACTACATACGTAGGGACATGAAATTTACAGTTGGAATAACTCATGTAGAGTCTTGTCATCATTATCATCATCGTCATCATCATTTTCTTCATGATCATGTTTTTGATAATGCCGATTCCAACTACTGCATATTTACCATTTGTTGTTACTACAATATTACATATTTCAAATTCTCAGGCGGAATGAGTAGGCGCATTTCCTTTTTTCTTAAAATGAGCAACTTCAAGGCTCAACATCTTGCTGTAATTTAAGATTTCTGTAAACTCGCTGGAATGGTACATGAAACGGAAGATTGTGTTTGCGAATCCAGACGATGACTTCTCCAAGAATATGGAAAATGTCCATAAAACTAGCTCTTCATGAACATTCTGAATAATATCCACGCAGCAAAATTTTCCCCAATTTAAATTTGTCTTTGGCACACAAGCAGAAGTACAGCCCTGAACTTTTCAGTTGACAATAACAATAGGACAAAGTAGTGAGTAGTTTCACATTTCCCCAGTCATAGCTAAAAGCTGTAAAAACTACTTTCCCCATAAAACTCATGTATTAACATTATTATTGCTTTGTAGTAATAATGCTAGCACAAGCATGTACTACCTCGTGAATTGCGTAAAATCCATTGAATAAACTGTCTTTATTTGCAAGAGCATAGCAGTACAATAGAGATTTTAGTTGTGGAGTCGACATCGACATAACAACTGAAAGCTTTTTCCTAATTTAGTAAAGATTTTAGTGGCATTATGTCTAGTTAGCATAATACCCATCATGCTAACGTTTCCGCATAAAATCTTGTCCGCCTGATAACATGATAATAAGCTTGCTATAAAAAGCTCCCTTGGGAAAAGTTACTCTTATTTTCACGTAAATATAAAGCTGGATCAAGGGACCATTTTAATAGTGATCTTTTCCTATCACTTTTGTAGATCAAATGAGGTCGAAAAATATTCAAAACCTCCATCAAATTAGTCGCTACTTCAACTATTCCAAACTCCAACTATTCCAAAAATTTACCGAGGGCTATGGAGAACTACATATAGGTAGTTCTAATTATCGTATTCTGCGTTACGCAGTTGTGAAATCCCCTCAAAATGAAAATGAACTGTGAAGTATATGCTATCGCCAATAGGCAATCCTGGCAACAAACTTCAACTTTCAACAGTGGGAGAAAGAAGAAGCAAAAAAAAAACAAAATCCATTTTGCACAATTCTGTCTCCTCACAAAATACAACTCAATACGTCCAGGAATTTGGCGGATACGTTGGCGGAAGACACCATTATAGAATAAAGTAATGAAATCCCCACAAGCTAAACCGCAGAGAATTAGTATATACTAATATTATTAATTATATATTAATCATAGAGGTATTAATATTTTACACCGCTAGGTACATAAAATATGTTCTTCTGTTGTGTTTTGCGCAAGTACTTTTCTGTTGTTATAAAATTTGTCGATGTGTTTCGGTTCGGCTACATTGAATCCTCATATTTTTCAAGCTGTATTTTTCATCTCGTAGGTTCAAAACCTTTTGTTGAGCAAACGTAACTCACGACTAATTTAAATTAAGTAATTCAATACTATATCATACTTCCGTAATCAAACAAATACATTATTGATGCATCCATAATTTGCAAAATTGCACAATAATTTTTTCATCCATAATTTTTTGCACAGCTATAGGGCCCAAGCTCTGCATTTGACGAGTTGTTATTTGCAGCGTCTACTCTTTACTTTTTCTTATCTTAAACATTACTTGCTTTAAAATTTTTTCTAGCTGAAGAGTTCATCATGCTTCATCTTGTCCTGTTCAAAACTTAAGCTATATATCTAGCTACCTTCTTCAAGTACCATTAATCTTGCTTCCCAGTAATTTTTAATAACACGACGGCATTTAACAAAGCCCCTAAAATTATTTTCACAACAAGCCGATTCCGTAGTAGGCCAGCCAAAAAACCAAACGTGCTTCGTCGTTGCATTCAAACGCTTGGTAAAAGTTATCCGTTGTAAGAGTTCTAACCTCCGCCGGCGGTTGCGGTCAGTGAGTGGTCGCCATTGTCACGGTTTGTTGGAGCACGGAGAATTGATATGAGAGTAGGGAATGGATTTTCGCGGAAATCGGCGATTGATTTTGATATGCAGAAATCCGAATAGCAAGGATTTATGTATTTTTTCTGTATATACTTTCTCAAAACCTTTAATGGGGTTGTCAATCAAAGCACATTATGGTTATACAAGAGCTGCATAGGACAAACAGGGAGGCAGGAAGTAGAATGAGACATATTGTCAGACAGCAAATAGTGTGTCTTGTTAGTCCTCTTTCAATAAATAGGTAAGTATTCCACACGTTGTCACAGTTTACTTGATTTTTTGCATATTAAACTATACAGTAGCTTATACTTTCTTTCTAGTTAGGTATGTCCATAATTTTTATGTTGATGAAGTTGGCATGTACTTTCTAACATAAGCTTCAAGGATTTACGCTTGTCAAACCCACTAGAAATTATTAAAGAAAGCTCAGTTTAACAAACCGACAAACTAACTGTGATAAGTGTGTCAAGGTTAAATCTCAAAGGCTTAAGGTAAAAAATTTTCAATTTCTGAAAATGATCAGGAAATGAATAATAAAATCCTAATGAGCTCAGGTTACACAATCGTTTCTCTTTCACACTGGCCAAGGTGAAACAGATAAGCGACGGGAAGTTTTTAATTGTTGTTTCATACTAGCAGTCGCATACTACCGATATTTCATCTCTCTCTGTTATAGAAAAAGGTGCACGGAAAAGTACGACGAAGTTGGGTTGATGACTGGAAATACAATATTGCAAAAGCTTTAATGCATAACGTGAATGTCATTGACACAATACCTCATTGACACAAGACGTCCTTGCAGAAAAAAGAAGGAAAACCTTATTGATGCCATCGCCAAAAAGTCACTATTTCTTCAAACTTATTTGAAAGCTTTCTTATGTCTGCTTTCTTTTATCAAAACATCATGACAAATTATATTGAACGTCAGCATTCTCTGCTGCGCCATTACAATATTTACCTGACATGACAGACGGGAAAAGAAATTCAACAGCACTTTTACATTCATATTTTAGCACGTATTCAACATCTGAAAAATCTCTTCTTGTACTTCAATCATCAATGCATGCATTCCCATATGAGACATTAATACATACATGAAGATGGATAGCGTTGCTGAAACATTCTTAGATTTACATTCAAATCATTGAAGCAAAAATGAGCAAATACATAGGTCCACGCTTTACAAACAAGGATCATTCCCATGTTTCCTCGTAATAATTTAAAAAAGTTAAATGTTTGTTCCGCATGTTTCTTGAAAAAAGAGTTTTACTTCCGATCCTCCAGCAGTAGTTACAAATAGGTAGATGCAAGCAACTTTTCAAAGAAATACAGGGAGTGTCCGGAAGATAAACAACAATGAAGCTTGAAGCTTACATTAAGCCAACATCAGAAGTGAAACAGTTTTTCTTAACTTTGCAACGATGAGAATCTCTTGAGATCAAACCTTTTAAAGATAGATGAAAGCAATAAGTTTTACTGGGGAAGCGCAAACAGGAGTGGTGACGGAGATGATGGCTCTTTAACATGTTTTGAGGAGAAATGATCCCATCACTCTGGAACTTGTATATATTTCATATACAGTAAGTAAAAGTCGACTAAAAAACCTTCTCAAGTTCACATGAAAAAACCTTGAAGCCATATAGATACCTTTTCTATATATTAATTAAGGCCGTGTGTAAGTACCATTCTGCCCCTGGAGCATTCTCTGAAAGAAATGGGAAAGGCGTCCGGTCAACCACGTCAAAAATAAATCGAAACTCTTGCTGGTTTTCCTTCAAAACTACATACAAAAAACAGTTACCCTTCCATTTTTTTCAGAAGGGCTAAAATTTTAAGAGTAAGAGTGTCATTTATACGAATCAACTGTCTTTAAAATAACGAAGATGTCGTATTTCCCAGCTGCGAACGTTCTGATTTCTTCAATTTTGTCGACGCTTCAATGCTTAAAAGCATAAAAAATGAGATAGTAAACGAGATGAAAAGAGTGAATGTGATGATGATCATGACACATTTGCTTTTCACTCGCACATCTCACTACCAGCCCTTTTCATGCTGAGTTGCAGGTGAGAAGGACATCAAAGCTGACGTGCTATCTGGAAAATAAAACGTTTTGATACATATTGTGAAGGTAAAAATATTCACATCTGTGAATGTGCGAGTTTGATTGGATAGGCCAAGTCTACCTGGAACAAGTTCATCAATCAATATGCTCTACCAACACAACTACAAATGTATTGTAGAACATATGAATATGCCAAACCCAAATAGTAGGTAACCAGATTCAAACCTTCTTTAGAAGAAATAACTATTCTGTTTATAAGCACAAGCATACCTGTATATTATGAATGTATACAAATTATGACAGCCAGTGAAAGTAGAAAGAAACGTGATTGAACCAAAAGCGTCCCGTATTTATATCATAAGAATGAGCACATTGTATATGAGTTATTATAGTAAAAGGATTTTGGCATAGAGGCAACTTCAATCTACTTAAAATAAAAAAAACCAAGGCGCAATTTCCACCCCACTTTCTATTTCTATCATACATACAAACAAACGAATCAATTTCAATTTCCAGCTCCAAATAGAGTCATTCTTATTACTTGCAAGAACATACATAATACACCCTTAAAATGTCGAAATCCTGAAATAAATCATGTTATCATTACCTGGTATGCGTTCATGGTATAAATGAATATACATATGTGATTTTGATGAGTTCTTGCCAAATTCATGCTTTCCAAACCATCCAACTATTCGCGTTCTAATTTCAAAAGTAAATTACATTTTTGAAAAGTGAAAATGCTTTTGATAAGTCGGTTTTTGTAGAAGAAAAAAGTTGCTAAGGTAGGAGTGGAACTACTTAAATGTGAGTACTTTTCCATTTCGCTAAAGCATTAATGAATGAAACAATAATGCTACTTACTTGATACATTTTTTTGAAAAAAGGGAACAGGATCTTCAAAGAATATATAAATAATATGCATACCAAAAGATATGCTCGAAGAATATAAAATACTATATGTATACCTTCACTGATAAAATAAATGCATCATTGGCCTAATGTTAGCGCGTTTAGTCATATATGTAGCTCTTTTCACTGTCTAAAATACTTTGTAGTAATCAAGGGTATAATCAAATAATGAACGAGGGAGTAATTAGTAACCGGACTAGTAACGTTTAAAGAACGGCAAATTTTAAATTATGTTATCGTATTTGATGTATCGTATTCATCTACAAATATTTAAAGTTTGTTTGAAACGAGAAGCTCCAAAATTTAAGTTTTCATTCCAAACCTCTATGTAATCTTAGTGGGCTTTATAGGTTACTCATGTTCTTGATTTCAAGGTCGTC
Organism: Seira ritae; assembly: GCA_027744415.1. Taxonomy (NCBI): domain Eukaryota; kingdom Metazoa; phylum Arthropoda; class Collembola; order Entomobryomorpha; family Entomobryidae; genus Seira; species Seira ritae. Next base: position 18,724 of record JAHZNI010000715.1, read on the forward strand.
CCCACACGCATTCAAAAAATCAGAGTTACAAACATTGCAAAAATGGATTCAAAAACAAAATCCAAGATTCAAAAAATTTAATTCCGTGTCAAGTAGAGAATCTTTATGTACTTCTAGTGGGATGAACCTGACCGGCAATATTTTATCCACGGGCGAGTACCTACATAAGTGCTAATCTTTTTGTATAAACCAGGTGGTGAAAGTGAAGTTCTATAACTTTCTCGTAAAGCGATCACCTACTGTGCATCCTAATAAGTCAGATATGCGTTTTTTGTTCATTTCCATCATATTAATAGTCACACCATGAATGTAATAAAAAATGTTTTTAAAATCTTTCTACGCACTTTTTTCACTAGCTGAGGAATGCACTCGAAATGGTGCACTTACTACTTAGTAAATCCTAAAAGGATTGAAATACGAATTTTCCAGAATTGACTAATGTGTACTTACAATATACGTGAAAGGAAAGTCATACATCGCAAAAAGAATGAAGCACATACGTCACAGGTCCTCATATTTTGAAGAAGTAATGACTTCTACCTATTTATAAGTTAAAAACATTCGCCGGATGCGCTTTCAAAGGCTTATTATGGGATCTAACATGCATACTTTTTGAACAGACAGGCCCTGTCAGAAATTGTATGTAGCTCCTTTTGACTCAAATTAGCCAAATTAGATTATGTAAAGGTAAGCTAATTTAAGTTGAAAAGAAGAAGAAAGACGATGATTATGAAAGACATTTCACGATTCCGTTTGAAGGTGGGGGGCATTATTATTATTATGAGTAGTGCCGCCGCATTTCAATAAATAGTTCGAGATCAAAGGAATAGGGCTTTATTGATGGAAGCTTTAGATTACAAAGGGAAAACTTTCAAGAAGGTACAATCCTCCGGGATTTCCTTTTAAAACTGTATCCAGTACCACGTAATGTATTTCCTCAGGTAAAAGGGTTTTTAAACCTGAAATACGAATTAAAATGAGCAGATAAGTGAAAGAGGAAGGGTTTTAAATAGGATAGAGCAAGTCATGAATTTGTATGAATCCTGTGAAGCTGATCCTATCCATACCCTTTTTCGCCTACGTGGTTCATATAATATAATATCTTTGGTTTCTGCGCGGTTCTCCAAACTGAGGGATTTATTGAGGTAGGAAATGGCCCAAAAACTACAAAATTTCATATTAGTGTCACAAACTCGTGATAGCACTTGTGATTTTGCCGCTTAGTTGCATTTTTTACTCCTCCATTTTTATTTTGCGAAAGAGGAAATGTGGCAGTGCAAAAAAATGAAAAATTTCATTTTAGTGTCACAAACTCGTGATAGCACTTGTGATTTTGCCGCTTAGTTGCATTTTTTACTCCTCCATTTTTATTTTGCGAAAGAGGAAATGTGGCAGTGCAAAAAAATGGAAAAAGAATTGGAGGATGTCATGTAACATTCAAGTTGTTTGTAAGCTCCAAACTTGAATGCATCTCTGCCTCACAGTAGAATGCATGCTTCAGCTAACTTTCTCAGGATGGATGAATAGTGAGGTTATGAAGGATATAAACAAAGGATTTCTTTAAAAGAGAAAACTCATATCATATCCTTCCTTCTCTGCAATATCGTTTTCTTATCGGTGGGTGCCAAAAGCATGCGGGCAAGCGAGAAGGGTAACGTATTAAAGTCTGCCAGAAAATAAAAGAAAACTTTCTATTAGAAACTGATATAAATGGAAAGCGGGACGGAGGAATGCAGGTCGTGTATAAAGGAAAAGTTAGAAAAGGAAAAAGAACTTTTTTACGTCCTTTTTAAGACATTATCTCATTTTATATTATTTAAGGTAGCCCGTCTGCTATTCGCTCTTATATTTCCTCAATTTTCTCTTACTTCTCATGCACTTGTTATTGGATATTTTTTCAATTTTCTCTTAAACATTTTGCATTTTTTCGTGTGAGCACGTACAGTCAGACAGAAAATGAAGATTCCAACGGGAAGCTCAGACACTGTGTCAAAACAATTCCACATTTTCCTTCCCGTTGATTTCCTTGTCGGATAAGGCTGGAACTATGTAGAAACTAACAAATGCAATGAGTCGAGATTTGGGGGACGAGATAGGTGTTGCGGTAGGGCTAACGTTTACGCAGTCAGTGAAATGAAATGCACAATCAATGCGATCACTTGTTTGAATGCTCCAGTCACAGAGGTAATGCGGATGCTTGCTCTATTTTCCGGACAATAAATGTCAAAAACTGGCAATGGAAGAACACGTAACGATAAAATTAGAATGGAATGGCATTAATAAACTCAGTGTAGAAATGTTCTCAATTTGGTGAGGTCTATTGTCACTGCTTACCATGTGTAGACACGGGTAGATTTCATACAAATCTATTCTGTCCTACAGTTTTGGATTAACAGATTAACTAGCGTAGTTGATATTTTGATATGCATAGGTATAATTAATATTTAACTAAAATTCCCCATTAACTTCCGAAAATTGCCATTGTAAGTTTCTTGAGAAACTTATCAGAACATGTGAAAATTATCATTATGAGCTCTTGCAATTGTTAGCTGATGCTGATACGTTTGTAACCCCATCCCGACGAAAATTACTGACATTGCCGGTTGAGGATATCCTGAAATTATCTGAACTTCAGTATAAGTAAGTACTTAGCAGGTTTCCACTTCATATAACCCGCATTTTTAAAATGATAGAAACCTTTCCTACAGCATAAATACTTCCATAATCATTATGACATGGAATGTGAAGAAGTAAATGAAACAGAATCTTAAAGGTATAGGTATGTTCACAGATGATAGTTGAAGTAATTCAAAAGTTTTGTGTAATTAAAACATTAAATGGCAAGGGACAGACAAAGCGATTCCTGGAAGTTGTTTTTATGAATTTCAAGTCCCTTTTATGTAGCGTTTTTTAACAAAATTGTAGTTCTTTGAAATTAGGCAAGGCTAAAAACTTCTCACACTCGTGTGGTTCCGAGCACGTTTTTAGCCTTGTTCCCAATTTTGTCTTTCAGGGGTATGCTAATTTAGGTAGATAAAACTTCTGATTTTGAAACAACCGAACAGTGTTTTTAAAGTTTAGCCTAGCCACACTAATTCGAATTTGGCGAGTCTCTAAATATTATTTGACTTGCTTTGCAAAAACAAACCCGATAACCTTTAGCTTCATTACTTAAAGTCAACATCGCCAAAATTAGAGTGATGCTGGCGCTTACATAATTTACATTTTAGCTAGTCACCAATTCGTTTGTACTTGATAAAAACTGACGTTTACCTTACCGCATGTTATGTACATATTTTTATACTTTGTTTTTTTGCCGTTCACGTTTTGACACAAACCGCAAGGGAGAAAGAACATGTCGTCAACAAAACACACGAAACACGTCAAAAAATATACCACCCGTAAAACAGAATTTTAGTTCCCGACATCTGTTCAAATTTTCTGTTTTGACTTAGCTCAAGAAGAAACATCAAACACAATAAGTCAAGCTGTCAGCGTAAACATTTTTGGAAGTATATAATATGATGTGTGAATATTCTGTAAATAGTTATACATAGTAGGCGAAGGATTACATTTCTGCCGGGCGGAATAGAATAGAATATCAAAATATGGGCAAAATATTTTCTGCGCAACTCTCCCTTCAAAAGTTTATCTGGAAATTACCTTTCCTCAGGCGGGGTTTTCTTGCATGGTTCTTGTTTTGTGCTCACATAGCCCCAAATGACATTTAGAATGACTGAGATTCTTCCAAGATTATTTGAAAGCAATCCTAGCAACGAGGGGAAGATAATAATAATAATCTTCCTTCAATAATCTTTCTTCCTTCAACGACTTCATTTGTAGAGTCGAAACAAGAGCAAAATCCCCTTCGCAACAAAAAATTCTGGCTTTGATATTATAAGTTTCAAAACTTTGCATAGGTAATTCTTTCCTACAGCATCAGATTATGCAGAAAGGTTTTAAATAAACAGGCTTACTATGCTCTGAATTTGTTTGTAACTTTGTTCGCAACACATAGTTTACTGCAGCAAGAATTATTTACGGAAGCTCGCAAAAAGTGATTAACCTTTACATATGTATGATGTGTGTACATATGTGGCTAAAAGCTAGATGTAGGTACTTAAAAGCTTTCACCCACACTTTAATCCATACTGAGAAAAGGTGCTTATAATTCGTATCAGTCAGAAACTTATTGTTCTGGCTGTAAAGTACCCACATCACGAGCTCCAAGAATGAGAGGCTTAACTTTTCAACCTCTCTGGAGGTGGCACTTAGGAAAATAGCACATGGTCGATTAAATGGAAGTCTCTGCAAGAATTTAATGTAATGAGTAATGAATTAATGATGAAGTGAGAACATTTTTCTCATTAGTATTAATTGGCGTGGTATGTATATGATAATGAATAGCACTTCCACCTTTTATCTACTTGCTACCGCAATGATTTGGAATTTACATTGCTCCTATGTGCTGAACTTTTTTTTTGCAAAACGCTCCAATGTTTTTAGTACCGAGAATCGTCATGACGGCAGACGGAATTACTTGTTTCAATTTTTGGCTCCACTCTACGCAGAGATATATAGACCATTTCGTGGTTATTTTCCTGAGCCTTGCAAAATATGTTTAAAATTTTTAGTCATTCTGTGATAAATGAGTATGCATGGGATTGATTCAGCACAATTTTTACAGCTTCGAAGCTTGCATGAGCTTAAAAGGGCTCCTTTTTCATATACCTATCAGGGATTTTCATTTTCAACCGTAGCGTTGCTGGGAATTTTAATGAAAAAGTTCCATCCAGTAATATTGAATTCTCATATTCTCAGTTCAGAAATGCCATCGTTCCAAGAAAAATCGCTTTTGATGTATGTATGTAATTAAAGTCAGAATAAAATCCGTAATGAAATGAATATGGATTGATTTTTATTTTGTTGAAGTTTTATACGCAGTTATGAAGCGGTGCATGATCCTAGCCAGATTTTTCAATAGGATCATAGCATGTGCAGATTTTTTTATGTAATTTCTATATTTGTGTTATATCATATGTGTCCAATTTTATTTTATTTGCTAGTCAATATAACAAATTTACCTTTGTATGTTGCATTGTATTTCACGTGTAAAAAGATGTTTCGATCATCCAATACTAATTTATGATACGACTTCAGCTAAACCTATTTTCTTTGGAACCTTACAACATTGGAGCTGAAATATGTTCTTTCCTAGGCATTCACATTCCACGTTCACTGGTAACAACAGAATTGAAAGTAAAAGTAGGTAGTACTTTTATTAGGTGGAAGCTCCTAAAGTTGTCAAGATTGCCTTCATTACGTATTTATAAAGCTTTCAATTCTTACTTAGTGTAAGTAAACAAGGACAGTTGTACTACGCTAACATTTGTATTGTAAATTCTATTCTATTTTAATCCTCCTACGCATAATATGTATCACATTCATTTCGCAAGGGATGACGTGAATGCTTTTACAGCAGAATGGAAAGGAAGTCTCTGGGAATAAAAGAAAGGAAACACGAGTTCACCTCAGGTAAATTTGTGATTTGAGTGGCACTATTCATACACATCTAGTGTCTATGTCTGGTTTCGTTTTCAGTTTTCAGTTACACACATTGGAAAGTCTATTCCTTGAATTTCTAAAGGAAAAAATACTCTGCCGTTGCTGTAAATACATTCAATATCGATCCCTAGGTCGGCGGAAATGTTAGAAATGAAAGTTCCGGAGTAAGGTGAAAGCGTGTGGTACTTACACCTTTTTAAATGTGATGAAATTGTCATCCGATTTTCATTCTTTTCATCGTATGCCGCATGCCGCCTGCAAAAATAACTTTTTACCATGATGAAGTATGTATTAAATTTTGATACAATAATGAAGTTTGAAAGTAGAGGAACTATAAAGGGGAAATTAAAACGCTACTTTATTTAAGTATTTAATGACATTAGCAATGTTTATTCATGCCACCATTAAGTGCATATACAGAGGGAAATTGACTTTTTAAGATGCCTGCGTGCAACCTTTTTCTAAAAGATTCGTCAGCTTTCCCTTCTTGAGGCACACTTACGTTACAACCTAAGCAGGTTCTTCTTAGAAATGATCTCGGAGGATATTGGAAATTGGAAAGCACTTTAGCATTGAAATCACTTTTGTAAGGCATGGCATCGCTAATCTAGTTCTGACATTACATTGAGTGAGTTAACACTACAACTTTCGCAAAATCCCTTTGAACCTGCTCGTCGCACATCTTTGAAGATAAACTGCATTAATGGATTAGGCAGACTAGACACTCTAAACTTTCCACACCACCGGAACAACAATAATGATTTGGAAAAGTCGTTTTCAGCAGAGTTTTCTAATAAATCACAGCATGTTTAGCAAAAGAACTTAATTTTATTACCGCTCGCATGCCTCCGAGCCAATATACTTATTTCTAAAATTATGCGACTCAAACGAACCAAGTCGTTGTCGTGATCGTGAAGATCCAACCATGACCAAAGTCAAAGCAGAGAAGCTTTGTGCCATGGAAGTACCTAAACCTCTTTCGAATATTATTATTGCGATACTATGCGCCATGGGAAGATGATGCTCAAGTAGGTCCAGTGAAAGTCATCCCGGGAAATATTTTTCATTTTCATGGAAAATGATTTTAGTTACCCATCGGCTTTCTCATGAGTAAAAAGTTATTTTTGCAGGCGGCATGCGGCATACGATGAAAAGAATGAAAATCGGATGACAATTTCATCACATTTAAANTAGTTGAGAACTACAAAACATTCTTGTTACGCTGAAGCAGAGGGCAAATCTTGCTAATGTGATAACAGAAGAGGGTATAAAAATGCCGCCTTAAAGACGTCTTGGTCCACCCTCTGCTAACTCGTTCAAATCTCTCCTATGTTTGCCGTACCTTTTCACTTTCCCCTAAAAAGGATTTATTGAGGTAGGAAATGGTCACTAGCAAGAAGTAGTTCGGCCTGAACTGGACTAAAGCACCCTCAATCACAAGAATTTTTCCCCTCCACATACGGGGATTGGAAGTTTAGAGCAGTTGAAAACTGCGGATTACAATAGTCTAGTGATGATAACCGTCTATCCCAATTGGTATCTACCGAGAACGCCAAGTGTTGCCATCATATCATTTTCCGTTCACAAGTACCATTTCACGAACTTCTATTTGAGACGCAATCCTCCTTATAGCACGCTTATAAGAACGAAAAGGTGAAGGAGGGAAAAAATGAGTCAGTTCCGCAATATTTTGGCATCAACCATGTAATCTACAAGATGTATGATAACGAGACTAGGGAAAGTTTTTTTTTCTTAGGTCTGAGAATGAGAATCCTCAGGAAAATGGCAATTTCAACGCTAACATGCATAATGCATCCGTGCAGTAAGCATAACATGCGGGAAACCACTCGGCCGGCCAAACAGAACAGTGAGCATATGACTTTTTAAGTGAGCCATTTAGCAAACAGATAAGTATATCAAACTATTACTATTACATACCAGAGCAACTACAAAAGCTCATGAGAAAAAAATTTTTCTAGAGCCGAGGCGATTTTTAAAAGCATGATATAAAGTTGTTTGAGTGTAGTTGTACTACATGCCAAGTGAAAGCACAACATTATGTCATCCAAACTACTGAAAGACATAAAGTAGCTGGGAAAAAAAGTAAAAAAATAACTTGGACTTTGTAGGTACATCGATGCTTTCATGCGTTATCAGAACCGCATGCGATCCGATGCATGTGTGCAGTACCGTTAAATACTGACCTCGCGGACATAAAAAAGTTGTGGCGTAGGTAGGCCATGTCATAAGCTGTAGTAGTTTCAAAGAAGGAAAATTATTATAGCACGCTGTTTTGATGCATGGCTGGCGATTTTGCACTTGAGAAAGAAGCAAACAGAGCGTAGTAGATAAACGGGCATTATCATTGGCTCCTGCTGAGATTATTCATCTTAAATGCTTTATGCTTTTGAGAAAAATATTAATCAAAAAGGGAAATGATTTATTTTGTGCAATTTTCCCCCGAGGAAATACAAAATACAGTATTTGAGTTGACTTCGATAATTCTGATGACCTTCAAGCCATCCTTAAATTTCCTTTTATCTCGCTTCAGAGTTTCCCGTAGTGCAAAAATGAACAAAGTGAAATAACAAATCCAGCTTACGATCCATTACGTTATCAAGTCGTCAATTTAGTCATATTGTCATTGCTTTATGCTCCACGTGGAAGGTTTGTTATCCGAACTGACCTGTTTGTTTCATATCATGTTTTTACAATAATGCTTTTGGAGCTGATCCTCTTTTTCTTCTCAAAGGTAGAGTTTCGGTCTGTTAGACTAAATTGCAATTTGGACTTTCCATCCGCTCTAAATTGCTACTTATCTTTTCCTTTCGTTCCGATTCTGTGAAAATCTCTTAACAAAAGCAAGCAACTCAATACGAGTCCTCTTTCCAGGGTCATAACGAAAATCAAATAATTTACTATTCCCAAATCGAAAGTATTACAGCTTAATATTTTTCCTATTTTTTGATAAGAAATGACAATGAAACATTTTTCAATGATTTTGTATGTATGGCTCTTTTTTCAGTGATATTTTTCTATACTCGACTTTTAACTTTATTTTCTAGATTCTTTCCGGATACCGTTATAGCGTAACCTCTTTAAATTGAGCTACTTTCCCTTTTCGTGGGAATGTTTGTTTTTGATATTGTGTTCGCTCAGGATCCAATATCATTTAATCCTTTTGTCAAAAGTTTGAAGAGAATGACGAGGAATGGATACGATATTATTATCTTTAACTATAATGGCTTATTACTTCAACTCATATTAAGAGAATGGAAAGTGATGCAGAGAACCTCGATAATTTTGTTAGTTCTTCGGAGTTTGTTGGCTTGGTTGGATGATGAAAGATTTTGTGCCAAAAGTCGTTTCGCTGTTGACATGCTCCGGCAGCTATTACGTGGATGTTAGGAAAATAGCTTTTAGAGAAAAGCCCTAACTCATTCCCCACAAACTATTAATGGTGGTTCAGAAGGTTGAGAATGGGTGGTATTATGCCAAATTTGGGGCGAATAAAAACTTATCAGATGAAATGCTATAAAACAATGAAGAGCTCACTTGTCAGAAGATACTTTTGCTGCTGCAAAAATAAAAGCGCAGGGTAGAAATTGGATTTATGCTAGGGGAGCCTTCTAGATTTTAGCTTTTCTAAGCATTACATTACCATAATCAGCATGCTGGTGCTCTAGGAAGGGGCTCAGATATCTGCATGCAAATCATTTTCTATCAAAATTATTCTCCGAAATTATTTACGAGATGATGAAGAAATGAAATTCATTCCAAATTAGAATACCTACGATTGTTTTGCAATATTACTTCAATATACCCTCTGATCTATTGAAGCAACCTCGGATACAGTGCAGATAGGATAAATACTATTAGATTGAATGAAGACATCAGGATGTACTTCACTTGATGATTACTAGCCAAAGTTGCGCTTTGAGGGTTTGTTGTGAGGATTTGGTATCCAGTAGCACGTTTTGTGAAATCCGTAGTCCAAGATGCATTTACTATTTCGCAATTCTGCGTCGGAATGCTTCGCAGACTGGCTATTGGTTTGGTTAGTCCAATTAAAGCAGATATGACAGCATTTCTACATACATGAATGAGACTAATAAAAGAGACAGATGCGAATTAAATACGGCAATTTCCGTCTCTTTCTCTCTGCATGTCATCGTCATCGCTCCACTGCGATTTCCCATGCTTTTCCAAATTCAACTTGATGAAACGATCGCGGAAACGATAGCCACACCGGATGGATTTACGACAGCTGGCAGAAGATGAACTAAAAATATGACGGGGAATAACTAACCTATTTCACTCTGTTCTTATCTGATCCGGGTCAGTGATCACATAATTGGGCTGAGGACTTGCAGACTTTGACAGGCTTAGCCGAAAGTAGGCGAAAACATGTTTCTTGTAAAATGGCAAGCTTGACTGCTAAAGCAAATACGTACATTGTACATGCACGTTAAAAACTTGTCTTACTTATTCGTAGATGCATAAGTGCTCATTCGACTTTGCTGGCTTTTTTATAGTCTTAGTTTTGACAAGAAAAATTAGCGATTCTTGCAAATCAACCGAAAAGTAATGAAAAAATGTATGTTGGAGGATTGCAGCAAATAGACATTTCGAATACATATACATATGCACATATGTGTGATCATATGGGCACGTCAATAAAAGGAGGTTAGAAAGGAAACAGGAACCGGTCATAAAAACCCCTCCGGAAAAAACAGACTCATTTTAAGTATTAAACCCAACGCTCATTTTCTCTGTTGGTGTAATCAAACTTGATGAAATGCCATACTCCATTTTAGCCTGTTTCTCTTACTTTAACGAAACTGAACTATGTGTACAAACCACAAAAACTCCTCGACAACTAACTTATGGCTTTAAAAAGTTGGTGAAAAGTGAAAGGCAAATGGCAACTGTTTTTCCCATTATGTGACTCATTCCGCTAAAAATTGTGGCTTTCTAATGGTGATGTGTTGATGGGAGAGGAACAGAGGAAGTTTAATGGCCCTTTTTCTTTCTTTCTCTCCTCATTTCTCTGGCTTGAATGGCTAATTTTAAGTCTTCTTTTTGCAGAAAAGAAAACGTGATACCTATACAATTGTAATGGATAGGGTTGTTGCTGACTATGAAGTACCAAGTATCCAATTCATTCAACTCCAGAATCTCAGAATTTAATAGTTTCTTTGTGGCAATTCTAATTAATGCATTTTAACGGTTTAGATTGGAGTGCTCGTTTCTAAACTAGGTGCATGTTTTGATTGAAGAGAAAAGCCTCTTAGCTTTACTTTATTTGCGAGTTCCGGAGATCTAGACTAGACTTGAAAGTTATGGTTTAACGAGCTCTATCCCTGGCATGAATATATTAGACGAGTAGTTTGAAAATCATTTTCGCAAGCTAAAATAATTCTTTGTGAATCGGTACCCTCACTTATCATCGTTCGTTATCATAAAGTCGTTCGTACATAATTAATGTTTTAGTTTTTCATGCTTCTTTTGTTGGAAGACCTGAAGGAAAACTGTAAATAGCATGAAGTTTTTCTCCAGGTTGCGCAAGATAACATAGAATCCAATATCGAAAGCCATAATAATATTATGTTTTCTTGTCTGTTTTTGTAAAGCAAAATGCATGAATTTCTAAGAACGCCAATCATTTTTACCGCCTACTCATACATACTTAATGTTTTTAGGATATGCCTGAAACTTTAATTTTTTGCTCTTAGTATTAGTTGACTTTGAAAGTTAGTTGTTGTTTTTGTAAACATGCGTTGCTTGAAACAATCTTTGTTTTTCATCTAGAAAGTCAATATCATCATCATCATCATCGTTGCTAACCGAAGTCTTCTTTTCTTCTTCCTTGAAGCAGCAGGTGCAGGAATGAAATCGGTTCTCATAGATTATATACCGGGCCGTAAAGTTGCTCTCCGAAAGAAAACTATCAAAAACTTTGAACAGAGGCGATTTTGCTTACGCTTTCAAACATTCTCCTACGCTTTATCATCTGACTGACATAGTCTTCAAAGAGCTAACACTTTTTGTCCACCTCATGTCATGGACCAGTCTTAAGAGCACTTTTAAATGCAAGGAGAGATACGGCGGCTGCTTTTGACATTCTCTCATAAATCATTTTATAACTCGTAAAGTCGTACGTAAATTGGAGAAGTTAGTAAAAAACGGAGGGAGTGAACTGGCCGGATTGCGCAAGCAGTTTATTACAACTACTGCGTTGTTGATGAGGACATCTGAAACATTATTTCGGGAACTCTTCCTATAAGAAAAAATTGCAAGTCAATGTACAAACGATATGAGACAGGTTGGAAATATGCAACAAAATCCAGAGCCTTGTATGTATGCCGTACGTTCTACATATTATCTACTTCATGATTAAGTTCGAAAATACGAAGCTAAATAAAAAAACTTTTTCACGAATTCCGTAAACTTTCTCCCCTCTAATTTCAATACTATTTGTAACACTTGAATTCTAACTATCTCATTCCAAATTATATTCGGGATGTGATAATATGTTCTGCTGACTTGGCTAAAAATTAGGTGTTTTAACTTTTTGTTTGTAGGATAAAGAAAAAGACAAAAAAGCGATGAATCATGGAAGATAATCATTTCACAACCTCATACCTTGAACTAAAGGATGGAGGAATAGGAGAAAACTTCGGGGCAACTGCAAACTTCTCTGCCTACGACGATCCCAATTCCAACGAAACTCTCGTCCAATCTGGGAATAATGGGACAATCGAAGACAACATCGTCGCTCAGCCACACTCAGCTTTTCACGATACTCGCGACATCTGGAGAAATCTGATTCCTTCTGCAGCTGCTCTAATATCAAATTCTGCCACTGGCACGATCTCTGCAGCACCATCGTCTTCATCTTCGTCTTTGTTTCCCATTTCCAACAAGCCAGAGCGTCAACACGGATTTTCATTTGAAGAGAGTGGAGGTGGAGGAGATGTTCGTGAAAGCATTCTTTCATCTCTTTCCAGCTCCGTTTTTATGGAGGAGCTTCCAAACAGCAGTTCCGTGGCCAGACTTACTTCCACGCTCTCTGTGCATTCCGCTAATCCCTCTTCAGTTTACCTAAACTCGATCTCGACTATCGCGACGTCCACTGGCGGATACTGGGACTCGATTGTGAGCAATTTTGGGAATACAACTGATGACACCACTTCTCCATCGGGTGTCGACTTGGACTATGAAGTGGAAGCTGAACTGAGAGTCTCTCTTGGGCTTGCCATTCTTTTCAGTGTCGCGTATGGACTTGTCTTCGTCATTGGGATTATAGGGAACTCGTTTGTCGTCGCAGTTGGTAATACATAAATGATTTTTATACAGGAAAACAAATATCAAATCCAATCAATTTAATTTACATCAAACTTAATTAATTATTTAAGTGTTTCGATCACCACGTATGCGGACAACTACCAACTACTTTCTTGTAAATCTTGCCATTGCGGACCTTCTAGTGGTGCTATTCTGCCTACCAGCAACTCTAATCGCAAACATATATTCAGGTGAGTTCAAAATTCATTTTTTATATTTTTACTTTCATATGAAAATCTTTCTAGTTATTTCAGCTTTTCTACATTGATTCACGATCATTTCGTGATCCCGGTCATTTTCAAAACATCAGTTTTTCCAATTGCCATTCTAGATTTGCTATTTTCCCACAGATAATCGCCTTGAGCAAGTTCCAAAACGGATTCTATTATGTCTATTTTAATGGGATTTCTCCTTTACTGAACAACACTAAAAGAGTTGACAATATTTTTGTTTCATTGAATATCCGATTTTGAATGAGATTCCGTATTTTTAGATGCATGCAGACTGCATAACACGAGGCTTTCAAATGGCTCACCACACCATGACCTAATGTTGTGCTTTTATATTTATAACTGTAACATCAGTAACTGTCACTTACAGTAAATAAATAACCTTTCCTTGTCATTTTATTGGTGTAATCTTCATATTTGCAAGCTGAAATATCGAAATGCAATGTCAATAATGATAGTGTTTCCGTCTGTACATATCTGATGAATCTGATGATCATGCAAGTATTTTACAATGTTTCATAGTGCCCCGTTTTCAATCCTAAACATCCTAAACTGTTGGTAGGTATAATGCATAATGCTGACAAATGAGGATGCCTTTCCAGAATAAAATATTTTCTCCACTTCTTTCATTTATCTTCAGTATATATAGCTGAATAATTTGTGGTTATGCAAACCCCTCTGTTTGAAATACATAGATTTAGATTAGATAACGGGATGCAATGCAAGCTGCAATTCTTTATCCAAGATCTATGAGTGAATAAAACAATTCCACATGACCAACTTCTTTCATGAAAGCCGTTAATATGAAATTGAATTTCGTTTCCTTTGTAGTAAGTACCATTTAATATGTTGTAGCAAAAATCCATCGAAAACTGTTTGGAGCAAGCAAGTAAATTCCAACTAACTCATCGTATATCACATAGGCACCTTCTTTTGGATTGTAACTGTAGCATTTCATTGCCCATTAATGTGGAGTACAGATTTTGAAAAGGGAGAAGGGCTAGAATGCGGGACATATATCATCCTAATGAATCTGTTCAACTTTCTTCTGAGTAAATAAAACGAGCCCATCTAATATAATATTAGGGATCGTATCACATATATCGCATTATCATATTATGAAATTCAGCTACATAAAGCCATGCTCTCGTTTGGTTTGCCAGCTATACCACGTTCCTATTTATTTATGTAGGAAAGATAAGTTTGGCTTTGAACGAACAAACTTATCTGCTTTGCCGGACTAGGAGACGATAAAAAATTGGTTCTTTTCAACAAGATAAAGTCTTTCTCTGGATTATTCTTTTCTCCTCTCCCCCAACTAAACCTACAATTGCATCTACAAAGTTTCGACGTGCGTTCGGGTAAAGCTTTGCGATTGGAATAAATGAACACTTCTGCAATATCGAGTCTAACATTTCTTGTAGTTTAACCAGAAATGGGATAACATGATCAGAAGGAGATACTTCTCACACTTCACACAGGTTTCGGGGATAATTCTGGTAAGCTACATTGGCATTGGCAGATGCATTGGCATACTCATTCATACGCTGTAATAATTAATTGCTTTTTATGTATTGTATGGAACTGTGAAATCAAAACAGGAATTTCGACAGCTATGATTGAGTTCAAAGCTCTTTAAAAATGCAAAATTTGCTAGTTCATTCAGTTAGTTGAACGTTTCAGCTTTTAAAAACTCAAATTTTATGGATGCAATTTCTTTTGCACATCTTCCTTCGCCGCTGTCACATTCCAGTCAAATGCATACTTTGACCGGCCATTGACATTCTCAATAAATATTGATTGTCCATAATTCCTTTAACTTTCTCCTGGCCAACCAAACCTACTTTGATCATTCTTCCAGTTTCAGTTCATCGTGTCATGTCGACCCAGTCTGAGGAAAGAAATCAGTGGGAGGTCTTGTAAGATCACAGTCCGAAAGTTTGCCTATTCTTTTCTCCCATCCTTCCTGAACTTTTTCCCTTCAAAATGTGTATTCTTCTTTTGAGTTCACAACAATAATGAAAAGTGGTCAAGGGTGATTACCACTTTCACCACATTATTATTACATACCATGTAACCCCACACAATTTGTAAGCCTCTCTGTGGTTCACTGGAATTGAGTGGAGAGAAAGCTCTCCTTTTATTGAGCTTTCACAAACTGTTCGGGATTACAGTAATTTCATGGACCGGAATCGGACCACTCATCCGTGAACATTTCATAATACAAGAATACAAGCTGAACAGTAATGATATAATAATAGGGTCAGAACAAAATCATCTTTTTTGTCTGCAAGTCTAAGCATCGACGACGAGGAGAAGTGAGCCTTAAAATCTCCTTTCTTTACACAATACTAATTTTTTTGAAAACTTTTTTTCTTTCGAGAGATGCCTTCGTTCCAAACTTTGTTTTGGTGCGGTCATCTCCGTCACACTCAGTCAGCCAGTCCTTTTCGCAAATAAATGGACAGTGATGATGGAAGCACTGGAAGCTTCAAGAAGTCTTTACTACCCATCTTTTTAAGTGCAATGCGATGCGATGCACGTTTTCTTCAAGGAGGAAATCGCAACCAGAACTAGAAATAAAACTATAAATATAAAAACATTTACTTTTCTCCCTCCTCCAGAAAGAATATTTTTGGTGAAAGTCTAAAAAACTGTTTTAGTGCATCCTATGTCCTAAGAAAGAATAATAAAAAATAGTGCTGCTCTGTTCTCGTTATAAAAAAGTATTTTTTACAATGGTGCAAGTAACTTTTTCTCAGAAGATTTTTTTTTCTACTTTTTTATTACTTTCTTAGAATTTTTTTCTTTCCAATATTATCATACTATAAACGTATGTACATCGCTTCATGTCTTCACTATATTTTTTCATCTTTTACGAGTTGATATCTCATTTATTGGTTAAGGCGCTACTACCTCTCAAGACAAAGTAACGCTGCAATTTTTATTGTACTCGTGCTCATGCATTTTGTTTTTGGACAGCCGGTAAGCAATGAAATGTGCACAATAGGGAGAAAAAAGTTCATGCTCAATTAAAGTATGTATGGTCAGTGTTTTCTACGACTGTCGTAAAGACATAAATAGATTGCGACAGGATTCAGACAAATTGCCTCTTTGTATCATTAATTAAATAGGAATAGAACGAGCGTAAGGAAAAAAGGAGTTGGAATGCTAAGGAATTTGGGCATCCCGTTTTAGCCGAACAATTTTTATTTTGTAATGCGGAATACTTTCTTCAAGAACTTTGTTGACCTAGCCAAAGAGAAAAAGTATTAATGAAGTTGGATTTTTCGAGGGAAATGAATTCCTCGGTGCTTGCTTTTCAAATGGCCAGTTATTTATTTTCACAATGAGTAGAGCCCTCTCATTAGAGCGCATCATTTCCTTTACAAATTCTGAAACGGATGGTCTGACGCCGGCGTAGTACAGCACCGGGAATGTGAATATGTGTTATATTAGCGTGGATAATAATATAATTTTGTAATCCGAAGGTGGCAGTAATGTGAATAAACAATCACTCACATTTTACATTTCAGCAAATAGCGTTAAGGTCCCAACAACAAGCCTTAGTTAATAGTTGTTGTTGAATTAATTTAAATGTCTCTAGTACATAGTCTACTCCTTTACTTTCAATAAACTTAAAATATTGACTCGTATTCCAAAATCAACAACACTACTATTAATTCTTGTTTATGAATGGTATTAAATAATATCAGGAAGCTACATACATGTTGCCATCAACTTGTTACTATTGCATTGATAGCTATGACATGTGAAGCAATATTATCTCTCACCTCCGTTTAAATGACTTTGGTTTTCTTACATAAGCAGCTTATGCCACAAATTGCCGCTTCTCCATTCTATTCAATGGTTATCTTAATCGTCAAAATCTCAATACCGAGATTTCTGTTCATGGCTCCAACATGTTTAAGCGAGAAATTTTGACAAAATGATTTCTGATCGATTCGGTGGTAAATGTAGGTTTACAGGTAGTAATAAAAAAGCTTAGAAATCGTCTAAGCAATGTGAACAGGCAACTATCGAAGAAAGTCTTTCTAATTGAATGAAATCAGCCATTTCTAGAAAAGTCTGAAAGTGATAGGTATTTTATGCAAAACAGCCTCTTTCGGAGAAATGTTCCTGCCGAGGACTACGACCACTTCATTTTCGTTGGCCTAGGTAGGTAGTCTGTCGTTAGCTCTGTCTACAGCTTTATGGAATGAATGCAAAAGTCGATTTCTTTCCCTTTTTGCATATATTACCTGAGAGTCGCATCATAATAAAAATAAATGGCAGGAAAAACAACATTTCTCATTCACAAAAGAAGCAAGTTTTGCACTTAGGCACAGCTTTCACTTAAACAGGCACTTTTCCTCCGTAGGTTTCCCGCATGTATGTATTTGAAGAGAAGGCTTATTACTCGCATTTTTTGCAGCGTCATCACCATTCATCATTGGATTAGAAAATCCTCCTCCATTTCCGTTTTCATTACGGGGAAATCGGGAGTTGTGAAAATTCCATGTGTGATGCATGATGCAAAGCTAAACAAACTTCGGTTAAACCGCGTCAGCATTGCTAATCCTTTTCATTTAGCCATCTCTCAAATGAAATACACAGAAGCTCTAACGACACAGGTAGCAAGTTTAACGGACCCATTTCATGAGACACTTTTTAAAGAGCGAAATGATTCTTGTTCCATTGTTTATGCTCAGCTTTTCCTATATTTCTTGTAGTTATTATAGCGTAATGAGTCCTTCGTAAGTAGTGCAACTACCAGAATGATGATGATGATGAAACAAAAAAGCGCTAATAAAAATGAAAGTTGCCTCTTAAAAAAGAGTCCGGATATTGCACTTGTTACTTTTCCTGTTAATATAATAAGACGAGATGAGGA
>JAHZNI010000716.1:0-14952 GCA_027744415.1 Seira ritae
ATGAAAAAACATAAGACAAATTCTCCTGATAATTCTTCAAGAATTCGTGGGAGGTAGACGGTATATCATCACCGGGATGACGATAATATTATGCATAATAAAAAATGGGACTGGTGGAGTAATAAAAAAATCGCATGCCAAATGTAGTATAAGTGGTGCTACGGCAACGGTGAAAGTTCCACTTTTTTCACCCGAGATATAAATTTGATGAAGGGGAAAAACAAGGGAATAGGGTTCGAGCTCTAGTAGTCCGGTAAAAAAAATATATTCTGTGAATTTGGAGGAAAAAAACTACTACTGCAGAATAGGATAGGAATAGGAACAGGATGATCTTACTTTTCCAGGGGACGAGAACGAGAAAGAAGAAAACGGTAGTAATATTACGCGTTGACTTATTTTTTCTTGCAAAGTGTGTGCGGTGAATGGTGATGGTGGTTTAAAAAGGCATGAATACTATTATGTGATATCGAGAAACATTATGTGTTTCATTGAAGAAAAAAAAGTAGGGAAAAAGTAAAAATGGAGAGGAGAGTAGTGGCAAGAAAGCAGCAGCATTTTTTTTGTCTTATTGCCTATAAAATATACATATTTTACACTTTAATATTCTCAGAAAGTGCTTTGGAAAACATCAAGACGAGTCTTGAACTCCTTAGATTTTTTTTTCCTTTCCTTGTGTAAAGTAAAAATGAGCGTATCGTGCATCGCATGTGTGTGAGTGAGTGAGAGAAAAGACTAGAGCACAGGAAATTTATGTCATGAAAAATCTCTCGCTCCTTTTTCAAAGGGAAAAAAGCAGCAGGACCAGGATCAGTCCAGAAGGAGAAGAAAATGGCTGTATCTGTAGCATTTAAAAAATGTATGCTATTTTTACAATTTCTCAGTGTGCCAAGCCAGAACGAAACGGCATGGAGAAAACGAAGAAGAAGATGATGATGATAGAGAAGGGGAGGACGATGCGATGCCGATGCTTTCCTGAGCTGAGCTCTCTCACTCCATCGCTCCACATTTTGTATTACTTTTTTTCCACTGGAAAAAAATATCGTGAAAGTTTTTTTCTCTGAGTGAGAGCGAGTTGCGAGAAAGAAAGAAAAAAAGTTGCACATTTTACATCCGGAATGGTATGGTACACTAAAGAACCTGGAGAAAGAAAGAGGAGATGAAAGTAAAAAATGGAGATGTGTACAGTATCCAGAGTGTATCGCGAGTGTATGGTATGGCATGGCATGTGTGGGCCTGTGAGTGTAAAGGTATGCTTGCATTGCATTCTGCTGATCCAGAAGAGAGGAGAAAAAAACATGTTGAAAGTAGTATTGGTACAAAACTATTCTACTCTGCTGGAAGCTGATTTTTGGATGAAAACGATCCAGGAAATGGCGGAGAAACCATGGAAACTCCCATGCTCTCGTCTGCGCTCGTATCTCTTCGCAAAAAATGTAAGTAGAGCCCCGTGTGTGTAGTAAAAAAAATAAGATAGAAGAGCGAACGGCGAACGTAACAGTTTTTCAGGAGTAGGGCTAGACTAGAGCAGCATCTCTCAGTATCTTTCAGTTCGAGTATCTCCGCCATGCTTTAGGTGTACTAAATAATTTTTACCCGGCGAAAAAGGAAAAGAAACACAAAGGGAAAGGACACGGGTAAAAAAAAGAGAAAGTGGATAGAGCGAGAGAGAGAGCGAGCCACCACATAGGGGGAATATTATGGTGTCGACGAGTGGGATGACGATGATGATGATAAGAGAGAGGAAAAAGGGACGATTTTCAAGTTTCATTCTAAAAATGCATTTTTATGTATGCGGGAAACCTCGTTTTCTCTTTGTTCCTCGTCACTTTCGCGGATAATAATGTTGATGGGGATGGATGGATGGGAAGAATAGGAGCTTTTCAGCTGAGAATCTTAAGCCAAAAGCAAAAGAGGGTTTGCATGAATACATATACATATATGGGAACTATGAGCTTTTGTAGCTGGAAAATAGCTGGAGAATAGGAAGGAATAGTTTTTGTAGCTGGAATCGTGTGCACAAGCGTTTTTTTACTCTTTCTAGACTAGACCTTGTAGATTGTAATTTTTTTTGGTTGTGACATGGAATGAGAAAAAATGGGAGGCTGTAGTAGTAGTAGTCGTAGTAATAGTAGAGAAGTGAGCACGTACTTCTTGTCCTATTTTGCTCTGGTTTCGGCTTTTACTGCTTTAGTAGCTTTAGTAGTAGTGGCACAGTAAAAATATAGGCGAGGAGAGAAAATGGGCTTTAAAATGGGAAAAGTTTCCTTTACGTTGAAATCAATCTACGTTTTTTAGGAGAAAAAGTATGAAAGCAGAATAGAATATATTATGTATTTGTATTCGCTGGATGGAGCTAGAGATGAGAACAGATGCTGACATGGAAGTGAGCTTGAAAGAGGATGTAATTGTGTTATTTTGGAAGGAAGTATATGTATATGTATAGTACGGAGAGATGAGATGAGGGTGATTGAAAAATTGAAAATGAGAAAGTGGAAGGATGCTGTCGTCGGGACAGAGGGGAAAAAGTGGGACATGAAGCTGGTATAATAATATATGCAATAAAGATAGAATGGATTAGCGGGATCACGCAACCTAATAATACTTATCATAAAGGAATGTTGATACATTATTCCAGCGCTGCAACTAAGTACATAAATTTGTTATTGTAATAATGTTGTTACGTTGCATTGGTAGATTCTATTTGAAAACATAATCGGGTAGGAACAGGAACAATCAATCTAAGTTTGGAAATAACTCCCGATCATTGAATAAAACATTAGTAGCCGTTTTGGTTTGCAAGCATTCTCTGTCATTTTTGTATTTATTTAATTAAATCAAAATATTTGATCTAAGAACTCATTTCATATTTTCGGCAAATACGTGTTTAAATCACTCGTTTGTATTGATGTTTAGTATAAGAATCTTTTATGAATTGGATATAGCGTAGGCGTTAAATTTCAAAAGGACTTTCCAGCTTGAGCACCCTCTCATCGGCAAAAGTGAAGATGCTTTATATGTTGTGGATGGGGATAGAAATCAGAGCAACATTGTTTCTGCGATTTTGTAACATTGCGCGAGGTGGCATTGGCTTTAATACTCGGTCTTGCTGACATGAGTTTGAATTGCATTAATAGTATTGTATTGTATGCATTATTTTTAAATGTAAAATCTGTAGAAATTTTGTACAGATTAAAATATATTACTCTCAATCATGTAAGTAATCATCAGCACGGAATTTGTAAATACAATAAATATTTTGTTTTCAAGGAGGGTCAGTGTTACTGTACTGTTACAGCAAAAGGAATCACGCAATCAGAATAGAATCAGATCAATATTTGATAATAGCAGAACAGTCATTGACAAAAATTTATTTATGTAATTTATCTTTAAATATTTGATTACTGTAACTGTTACAGCAAAAGGAATCACGCAATCAGAATAGAATCAGATCAATATTTGATAATAGCAGAACAGTCATTGACAAAAATTTATTTATGTAATTTATCTTTAAATATTTGTCAATTCAAAGTATTATTGGTATGCCAACCTTGAAGAAAAATACTGGGTCACTCAAGACACAAATTCGTGACTTTTGACTAAATGTAGAAGTCGTGAATCTCAAGAAACGCAAGAAGAAATGATCAAAGAAGTAGTAACAGCATTTTATCGACAGATTATTTTCCAAATGACAGTAATAGTAAATGCTTTACTTGAACTAGAATCTGAGGTGAAATGAATTTGAAAGTAATAGGATCGAATCGAATATTTATATAAAAAATTACGCTTCCTTGTCAGCAATCATGTTGAATGTACATATTTACCAAAAAGGAGCAATGCAATGCAATGCATTATGTGTTACATGAATTTAACGAAAAGTACATGGTTATTGTGATTGTGAATTGCCAATTATAATGCAAGTCACGTAAAACACAAAAATAGTTGCTCATATTCTATCCAGGCTACTTCTTAAAAAGTTTCATTGAAAACCCAAACCTATCATTGCCATTTATATGTACGAAACGAGCGATTTGTGCTAATCAGGAGCCTAAGGCTGGATAAAATTAAGCTATTAAACCAAATTGTCTTCAAAGCATAATTTCTCGATGGATTCATTTTATCTGATTAGATGATATCCCAAATCGAACAAAAACTGCATAGCACGTGTTTGAAAAAATATCAGGGGCTTCTCGAGGAGTTCAAGTATGTAATATGAATTTATATATGCATCAAGCACCTCACACGATTTCCGGGTGTCTCCTCCAAGTCCAAGTTCCACACGTTGATCATTTATCAGGCAGGCAGTCCTCCAAGTTAAGAATATTATGCATAAGGCCATAAAAATCTGAAATTTTTGACCTCAGGGTAAAATTCCAGACATAATTTTCAAATAATGTATTTCTTGCATTTGCATTTTAAATTGCTTGCAAAGTTTTTTTTTTGAAGAACGCATTTATACAAATCAAATGACTTCCTCACACGAAGCGATATATGCATACCCTCACCTAAACTTTAAGCCAAGCCACCTAATATATTTATTCAGATTACGCTAGAATTTCCCACAGCATTTGTCAGTGTCTTTTTTGGCACGCGACAACACTCCAATTATCACCATTAATCTTCAATACCATCTCTTAAAGTAATTGCAGGCCTGGTGCTCACGGAAAAATGCTTAAACTTAACCTTAAAAATCTCGACAGGGTTATATCTCCTTGCATTTGTAATTATTACTACTACTGGTCTTTTATAGTCCCCCATCTTATTTTTAATTGTCCAATTAGGTATTAGGATTAGCACAATACAGTTGAGACTTGAGAGCCTTAAAATTATCCCTTTGATTTTTTTTTGCATTTTAATTCGGAAAAAAATGTGTGAACTTAAACTTCAGCCCTTTTCTGGTAAATAATTCTTTGATTTATGGTAAGTCAAGGGATTACCCTTGCACATTTCCACAGACTTGTAAGTACATACCCTCAAAATAGCAAATTTTTTATGGACTAGTTAACCCTTACCTATGTAATCAATGGCACTGTATAAAGGTACCTAATCAAACAAATTCGTTGCATAAGTTGCATAACAACAACAACAACATCACATCAGTCAAAACAACACTACCTTAATTGATTAATTACTTAATCCAGAACAGATCCCAGGAATTCCTGCATTTTTTTCATTCATTTCATTTTGTTTCAGCGTCAATAAAACAAGGAGATAAAAACATACATGCATATAGACTTGTACAAGATCGAGATACATAGATAGTGATCTCTATAGGAATGCGAAAAAATGATTGAGTGGATAGTAGCGGCACCAAGACCTTTGGTAAACCAACAATTAAAACCCTCAAGATCTCTATAGGAATGCGAAAAAATGATTGAGTGGATAGTAGCGGCACCAAGACCTTTGGTAAACCAACAATTAAAACCCCCACAGAAAAAAGAGAGGTTAAGGCGTTGAGTGCTCTTATCTCGAGGAACATCGTACCTGAAATAACATGTTTCAAAGAAATAAATATATGATGTGTAGACTTCTCACTTTTTTATCATAAAGTCCAAAGCATCCTATCATCAATACGCTGACGATGATGATGATGATCATCATCATCGTCATCGTCAACATCATCAAAACATCGTATCTGAAATAATATGTTTCAAAGAAATAAATATATGATGTGTAGACTTCTCACTTTTTTATCATAAAGTCCAAAGCATCCTATCATCAATACGCTGACGATGATGATGATCATCGTCATCGTCAACATCATCAAAACAGCAGCGACGACCTTCCCTGAGGGAGTCTCCAATATATGTACCTAGTAAGCTATAGTAAAAATGTGACTTGACTTGCTTGAATTGCAGCAAAGTACGAGCTGTAGAGTTTTCTCACGCCTTGCCTTACAGCAGAAGCTTCCATTATGGGTCTATTAGCGGTACTGGTGCTGTCATTAAAAGGAAGGAATAATTTTGCTGCAGCAGCAGCAATAACAACCGCAGCAGGTGAGCAAAAAAATGCGAAAAAATATATCTGGTTCTGGTGAAGCATGAGATGAAGATTATTGCTTTAGAAAAATAGGAATGCTGTATCAAATTGGCTTCCTCTGTCATGTCATGTGCTTCACTTCTTCAATAAAAAAGTTATCACAGAAATTGCTTATTATATTGCGTTTGCATTGCATTACATTACATTATGGTTGGACTGGATACAATGGAAAAAAAATTGCTAAGTTAAAGTCGCATGAAGCGTGAAGAATTCCGAATGCAGAAAAAAATCTTCACGATAAAAAAAATTGTTGCATTAGTAGAGAAATATAGCATTACTTAAAAAAAATTTTAAAAAACGAAATGAGGAAAAAAAATTTGCTAAGTTAAAGTCGCATGAAGCGTGAAGAATTCCGAATGCAGAAAAAAATCTTCACGATAAAAAAAATTGTTGCATTAGTAGAGAAATATAGCATTACTTAAAAAAAATTTAAAAAAACGAAATGACATGGCGTGAGCGGGGCAAATGGCATGAGGCAAAGAAAGAAGAAGAAAAAAAATGAATGATCCTTCCTTCTAAATTTTTACGCTTGAAGGATTCATTGCGAAATTGAAGAGGGCATCATCATTAGAACAGAAGAGTGAACAGTGCTTAAAATTAGCTATTGGGATTGGGACTGATGAAGTGAACTGAAGTAGGTACTTACGCTGCTTGCAACTAAAAATTGTTCATTGTTCACTTGTTTATCTCTATTAGGTCATTTCGCTTCATCATCACATCACATGACATGATTGGTCTAATTCTGGAATGCTCTATTTTTAAGGATTAATCAAGTCTCAGAATCTATGAAATGAGTTGAGTACCTGATTGAGAACTCAAAGGAGGACTGAAGATGTTCCTTATTTGCTTAGGTAGGTAGGCTAGGTACAATATAGTCTAGCCTGGCAATTTTGAGCCTCTCATGAAAAAAGGGAGTTTTTTATGACTTAATAACAATAAAAGGGTTCGCTAATGATGATAGCACAACTCTGGCTAATTAGATACGCAGCACAGTATTTTTTCCTTAAAATATGCAATAAAAAATTGTGGTAAGAATATGATGTGATATGTGTGCACTTGAAAATCTAGAAAAAATTCTCTCGGCTGACTGTAACTGTAATAATATAACTTCTGATTGAAAATGACTGTGACTTTGAACATGTGTCTTGTCCTCGGACGCAGTACCAATGCATTAATACAACGTTGACTGTGACCAACCAACCAACTTTATCTATATAGGCATAAAATGATTTTTTTTCTTTTCGTAATTACGTTTTTGAATTTTATTGATGTAGAAAAAAATGAAAGGGCTTGAAGGGTCAGTAAGGCTCTTCTTATGACTTTATGGTTTGTGTGAGGAGGAGGACGAATTTAAGAATTATTTGCAGAGAAATAATACTGAAACAATATAATGTAAGCACAAGCACCCAAGCTTAATTAAGAAAAGACACAAAAGTGATTTCAATCAGATTTTTTTTCATATTTCTGTAAATAATTATGTAATTGATCTTGGCAGATGACATCTCAATCTCTTGCTCATGTAATTTCTTTTCTTTGGTCACAGGCGATCATGATCTGATGGATGAGGTTAAGGAATAAAAATATTATGCCTTAAGTGATTTATTATATTAGTGCTACGTACTTTGATCAATGTTAAAGCGGAGCCTTGATATTGCTTATTAGGAAAAAAATATATTTTAGGGGAAGTCCTACGAAACATACTTGACAAAAAACGGAAGAAAATAAACAAAACAAGGCAAGTCATAAAAAAATATTATTAGTAAGTCCTTAAATGATATAAAACAAGAGAACATAATTCGAGTTTAGAGTTTATTAATTTTTCCCTTATCAGGGCTAAATACATCTCTATAGGGACGGAAAGGAATTTTCAGAGGATTGTGTAGTCGTACAAACAAGAAAC
This sequence comes from Seira ritae, assembly GCA_027744415.1. Taxonomy (NCBI): domain Eukaryota; kingdom Metazoa; phylum Arthropoda; class Collembola; order Entomobryomorpha; family Entomobryidae; genus Seira; species Seira ritae. The sequence continues at coordinate 7,937 of JAHZNI010000716.1, forward strand.
TCAATTTAGTAAAAGGAATTTCATAGATTAAGTCCCATGTCGACAATTTTACGATCATGTTTTGTTCCCAATCGAGTGCAGCAGAATCACGGTAATCGATGATTAATCGATTCATTGTTTCCATTCCGCTATAGATGGTAGTACAGAAATAGAAATGCCGATTAATTTTTGAGTTGAGGCTGAAGCTGAACTAATTCTCTGTGATTAATCGTCTCATTTCCAAGACCTACATACATTAGGAATGTATGAGAAACTGACAAAAAATATATTTATGATTTGTCTATGTCTCTTCACTTTCCATTTGAAGAATAGAAAAAAATACATCTCTCTCTTCTTTTGCACTTGTAATTTTTTAAGCGTGACTTATCTTCTCAGGTTGTCGTTAGTCGTTACGCTTCAACTTTTATTTCAAAGATAATGTTATGCAGGCTTTGCTCTAGATTCCCACGGTAAAGTTCACTCGAACGAGTGGATAGTGGATTGAGATGTGATGTGAGATGTCTGGTCGTGGTGGTGGTGGTGCAGGTGGTAAGGGCTGGACTAAATTATCCTGACATTAAAACAAAGAATTTTTTTTTCTTTTTTTTTTGTATTAAACTCAACTTCAACGTCTTCATATTTCACGACATCATCATCATCAAGGCAATATATTTTAGAGTGGTTATAATAATACTGATGGCGATGATGATGATCGTCATCCTCCTCTTAAGATACAATTTTTAAAAAGTAATTGTGTTTACCAAGAGGAGCGTGGATTGTTGGTTGTGGATGTAGGTATGTGTGTGGCTTGGCTTATTTGATATTGATGACTTGACTTGTGTAATAATAACTTCTCCTCTAGTTTCATATTTTTTTAGTGAAGAATGGATATTATATGGATGGATGAAATTTCTCACATTCTAAGGATTTTTCTTTCATTAACATGTCGTTGAATTCAATAATAATAATAATACGTTTTTTTCGCGTGTTTTTTTTTATGAAAATGCAATGCAATATTATGGAAAACAGTAATATGATGCGATATGCGATTCAACAATGAAATGTACCTTTAGGTTGGAGTTGGAATAAGGCTTCTTTGTTGTCCTGCTCGATCCTGCCATACTTTGTTTGGTTCTAAGAGTTCGAATTCCCTTGAGTGAGTTGGTTTTTTATGCAACAAAAGGGTATCCTTCACTCCTACTTACTCTTCATAAAAATATTATAAAATGCAAGCGTGTATATATATGCATCTATAGACTGAAATTAAATAGGAGAATTTTTGTGGCGTGGCCAGATTTAAGTGAAATGTTGTTTTTAAAGTTAAAAGAGCATTTTTTAGATTTGCACTTGAACGAGGAGAGCTGTAAGTAGTGCGTAATTGTAAAGCTGAGCAAAAGGACCTAAACAAGTTCCGGAATATCCCTAAAGGTGCTTCCGTTTTTACCTAACTAGGAGCCAACTTATCTCTGGTATAAATACAGCTGCAGGACTTTTTGTCCATCAGTCACTTCTTAGAATTCGTCTGGACAAGAACAAAAACAAAAAGGAAATTTCCTCTTCTGCATCTGCACTCTTAACTATTTTTACTGGATAAACAGAAACAATAAGTAGAAATTCATTTCGAAAATGAAGCACGTAAGTGGAATTACATTTTTTGAGGCGGGACTGGGCGTTTTCACAACTTGTTCTCCCCACAAGCAACAAGTTCAAGATTAATTTTTTAAAGGAACTTCAATAGTGCAGTGCGTGATTTGAATTATGCATCTATATCTGGTTTGTTTTGCAGTTCATTGTTCTCTTTGCCCTCATCGCCGTCGCCTATGCTGGGGTGACTCTTCACACGGGAACTTCTTAGAATTCGTCTGGACAAGAACAAAAACAAAAAGGAAATTTCCTCTTCTGCATCTGCACTCTTAACTATTTTTACTGGATAAACAGAAACAATAAATAGAAACTCATTTCAAAAATGAAGCACGTAAGTGGAATTACATTTTTTGAGGCGGGACTGGGCGTTTTCACAACTTGTTCTCCTCACAAGCAACAAGTTCAAGATTAATTTTTTAAAAGGAATTTCAATAGTGCAGTGCGTGATTTGAATTATATCTGGTTTGTTTTGCAGTTCATTGTTCTCTTTGCCCTCATCGCCGTCGCCTATGCTGGGGTGACTCTTCACACGGGGCTGTACACCAACACTGGATACCAAGCCCCGAGCCTTCACTCTCCATGGGCTAGTTCCGTTGGTAAGAATTCATTTCTTCCAGTTTAGTTTTTTTCTTAGAAAATGTGGAATTAAAATTATTTTTATGATTCCATGAAGACACTGGTATCAGACGTTTCGGTTCCACCGGAGCTGTAGTTGCCGCAGCCGTTCCTGCTTACTACACCGCCGCCGTTGCCGCACCTACTTATTATTACTAAATTTTTTATCGGAAACAATTTACCGGATACTTGAGGATCGAAATTTTGTTACGCGCCAAAATCAGTGTGTTCTCTTTCAGAAATGGGTTGACAAAAAATAGTGGAAAGTGAATGCTATAGCAACTTAAATTATTCTAATATTTATTCTATTTTGATTTTTTAATTCGCTAAGGAAATGGTACAACTTCAGCTATATATTTTGTAATTGAGAAAGCATTTTTTATGAATTAAATAATTAATACTTTAATTTTCATCAGTAGACTTCATTTCAGTCATGAATTTGTCATAACGAATCAATCAACTAAACAAGCTGCAAAATATGATAGAGCAATAATAGTAAACAATGTCTAGTTCTAGTATCGACTTGCCCCAAGGAACGCATTTCCATCCAGAGTTCCATACTCCTTCAAGGCCTTTCTTGTTATCTTCTCATACTTATCTATGGGGTTATCCTCGCTATCTCTTCCACTCCTTTTCCCTCCTCCTCCTCCCCCTCCTCTTGCTTCTCTCTCTGCCGCGTACCCTTCATCACTTGCACTAGCAGCATCATCCACATAATCGGAATCGCCAATGTCCTCTTCCCTGTCTCTGTTAGAGTTAGTGTAGCTCTTTTTCCCGCTCCTTCCTCCCCTCCTTCCCCCACCTCCACCCCCTCCTAGCCTCTTATAAGTGTTGCTTGAATCCAGACCATAGTCATCGAAATCCTCCTTCAGTTCTCCACTCTTGTGGTAGTCATCTTTCCTCGACCTGTCGTACTTCTCATTGTGGTCATACCCTCGGTTTTGTCTTTTGTCTTCTGTGTTGTCATCGTAGTCATACTCCACCTCTGGAGCCTCCCGAGCCCTACCCCTACCCTGTCGGGGGTTATCGTCGTAGTCATCGTAGTCCTCCTCGTTCCGTTTGCTATTGCTCCTTCTATTACTGTCACTTCGACGGTAGGGATTGTGATCGTCATTGTAAGTGGTCCGCCTTCCTCCTCCTCCCCCTCCATTTCCTCCGCCACCGCTCCCGTATGAAGTTGTTTTGGTGGGTTCTCTGTAGTTATCTGAGTGATGGTAAGAATTCGAGTAGGACTCTGGCTTTTGCTCGTAGACTACGTGGTAGTCATCGTCGGAATTCTTGTTTTTCTTTCCACTAGAAGAGGAGCGTCTACCTCCATTGCGACTGGATGCTGCAATTAAGTCTATCAAATTAGGAATCATCATCACAATTAAATATATCCCCATGCACGTTTAATTTCAAGATTGTATTTCCAACTGAGACTACAACCAAACAATTGATCCAAAATCCAACCTACCCTACGACAACTCTGTTTTGTGACTTTTAACAAAACATATAGTCTTACTTGCAACGTCTTTAAACGTATTTTCTATGTCATGGTCTAAATTAGGAAAATAGTCACCCCTTTGCTGATTTTGCTTCTGATTGTGATGTTGCTGTCCACTCGAAAAACTTTCCAGGCCAATTATGAGGATTGAACAATGAAGTAAAATGGAACTTGGTAGCATTTTTTTTGGAATTTGTACTATTTGCTTAAGGTGATGAGTGAGTCGATCACAGTAAAACTGAAATGTCGGGTCAACGATTGGTTCACTTCTGCGAATTTCAATATTTTTAGAGATCCGTTGAAAGATCTGGGGGTAGGCTAGGTTACGAAAACAAAGTCGTCAAATATCTGTAAATGTTCTCCATCACAATTTTGAAAGTCCTATCTTCTCCCAAAATTTCGACCAAGCCAGTTCACCGATGGAATTTGAAATGAAATGTAACACCTCCATTCTCTGCATTATTACCTACGAAAAAACTAATTCTCAAATTTTTTGCACATTTGTCAATTCCCATTGCAAACAGAGAATATTGTCTCATAATTATTCTATATGGATGAATGTAATGGATACGATGATGATATTATTATTATTATGAGGTGAGGTGAGGTAGTACCTTTGCCAGCAGTAACAGTAGCCAAGTAAGGAGTTCATGCACTACTTTTTCATTTTTGTAATGTTCACTCCGGCTTTCAACCCAAATAGCAAATGAATTCCTTTCACGGTTTAATGAAGACCTTAACCAAAAAAGCTACCTAATTTTTTTTAGAAATATAACGTGCGGCTTCACAGAATCGTGTAAATTCCTTGTACATATAATGACGGTATCGTGGATCTGTTTTAACACTTTAGCTTCTGCGGGGGTGATGTGATGTGATGATGATATCGCATTGGGAAAAAAATGATTGAAGGTATCATGATCATATCGTATTATGCACGCCACTCTCCCACTGAGCTTACTTCCCTCTTGCCTTCGAGTTCGAGTCGAGGAGGTGATCTTTCAAAAAATAAAATGAAACTGAAAGTGCATTGTCGTCTTTGTCTGCTGAATGGGAGAATTCATGTGGAAAAGAGATGATGATGCGTGANTTTCAAAAAATAAAATGAAACTGAAAGTGCATTGTCGTCTTTGTCTGCTGAATGGGAGAATTCATGTGGAAAAGAGATGATGATGCGTGAAGACACAGACAAACTCGACACGACACGGGCTGAATTTTTTTTTGTAGTTTTTGATCCCAGACCAGAGTTTAACAAGATTATACTTTTTCTTTCTTGGGGGATAGGAATATTTTTACTAATCTAATTTCGTGTCAACACAACTTGAATTTCAGAAGAAACGAATCAAATGCATTAGCAACATGACCCAATAATGCCAGTACAAAAAAAAAGTCAATTTTATTTCGTAGCAGTTTTTTTCTTTTGTTTTTATTGCGTCATTTTATTACATTTTTTTAAAGTATGGAGAGTTGACATATGCCTTTTTACGCTGCCATTTCAAGATGTAATATATTATTTATTTTGAATGAGATAAATTTGTAATACAATACCAATGCCATTACCTTAATTGCTATTTTTGATTTTGTTCAAATTTAATAATCCAAATTGAATCTTCCAGTGTAATCCTCCCTAGCATTTCTTGGTCTTGGCCTTCCCCTCACCTCCCTCTCGTATCTATTTGAAGGGGAATTTTCATATCCGTCATTTCCCTCATAGCCAGGACCATACCCTTCGTCATTATGGCCGTAATCACCATCCCCGCCCCCACCGCCGCCGCCACCACCGCCACCACCTCCATGGTAGGGATCGCTATGGTAGCCTTCTTGGCTGCCATCATTGTAATCATTGGAGTCGTGGTTGTTGTATGATGAATCGTGATGACTTGGAGGAGACTGGTAGCTATGGCTATGGTGATGGCTCTGTGGGGGACTGTGGTACTCCCGATGATAGCTTTGGGGTGGACTGTGATATTCTCGATGGTAACTCTGAGGGGGACTGTTGGACTCGTAGTAGTACGGAGGGGAGTTGTACTCCTCATTGTAGGACACAGGGCGCTGCGTGCCTCCATAACTGTAGCTTTGGCGCCTTGCACGGGGCTGGGCTTGGGTCTCCTGAGCTTCGATTTCGATTGGGTCTTTAGAAAAGATTAAGACTTATTTAGTCAAGCCAAGTCTAGAAAAAAATGATTTTTAAAAAATTTATTACCTTTTCCGGCAACTCGAGACGCGTCCTGATAAATCACGGAAGACTTCTTCGGAGGGATGACAGAAGAGGAATTTTTCGCAGAGGCTCTGGTGACTCCGCTGAAGCACACCAGAATCACGAGCACAACAGCAAAACCTGGTCTCACTTCCATTTTTTCTCTTTTCCTGGGTGAGATGAGAATCCAAAAAATTTCGATGTCAATAACTTCAAAGGCTCGCACGCAATTGAGGGGATGACTTACAAAAAAGAGTGAAAATAAGAGTTGTCGCCATCCAACCGGATTCGCAAATCTCAATTTCTTTAAAGTAGCTAAATTTTAGGTAATTTTTTGACTCAATTCAAAACCTCACGTCATTCAATCTTTTAAGCACCAAAGATTATCGCGGACTCATGATTCATGCAAATTCAGGTAAAGGTTTTATTATAATTTTTTATGGAGGGGTGCCTTGTCTTTGAGTGCAGTTCAGAGGTCTTACGTTTTAAAATGATGACACGCTCATTCAATCGAATCTTTTCACTGACATGATGATGATGAGCACTGCGAGCGCAGCATAATTTTATCCCCCCTTTAAGTTTATCAACCTCACCCATTCACCCTACGACTTCTTTTATGAAAGCGAGGATGATATGTATCATGTACCTACTAAACTGCTCCTTCGTTTTTGAAAAAAAAAGTCATGACTAAAACGATAATTTTCAGGCCTTATTCCATGCTTCTTTATGAATTTCACCCAAAACTCGTCCAAGTGTTACGACAGAGAACTGCCTAGTCCCAGAAATCATTTCAAATGCATAATCAAGCGAAAACCGCCATTATTCATGTGTGACTCGTCGATGATGGATTAGGATTAGGATTAAGTAATGAATGTGATTGAAAAAAAAATAATTCGATGAAATTGCAAGAAAAGAAAATGCACCGAACAACAATTTCTTACTACGCAATAAATAATAATAATCATGATTATATGTAGGTTGAAATGCGAAACTTTCGAAAATTTAATCATAACTGAAAATGACAAATTCTTGAATTTCTCAATCCATTAGATAGTCATCAAGAAGCTCCTCCGGGTTGGGAAACTTATCGAGCGGGAA
>JAHZNI010000717.1:0-14272 GCA_027744415.1 Seira ritae
GCGGGAATACTGCATACCTACATGTCCCTTTTCCGTGCTGCATTCCGCATAATATCATGCATGCATGTCATACTGTCATACACACAGGACAAGTTGCGTTATTACGGGAGAGAAAATAATTGGAAAATCGAAGAGATCCTTTGTGTTTTATCTAGATTGGATTTACAATTCACTGCATTCAATCCTCGATTCTTATCTGTGTTTTATGATTTACCATTTCTTTTGCCTCATCGACATTTCGATTCCAAAATGAAAGCACGACATTTTCTCCAAGATTTGGACTTTGACTACTACAGCTATACATGCTTCAATGGAAATGAGTTCGAAAATAGCTTGAAGAAAATTGTAGGCAGTACACAATGAATATTATTGTATTCCATTTTTCAGTATAGGTCACACAGGAACTCCTTCCAAAGCCATAAAATCATTTTTTATGATTTATGAATCCACAAAAAACTACAACCGCAAACTGGAACGGGACCACACAATTGGGATTGTGCTGTTGGGCCTAAGGGGCTCGGTAAACCGGGGCCAACAAACTGCCATAAGCGAGGAATATCAATTCGATGTTTCCCATCCTCTCATGCAATAAATTACAATATAAAACCCATTTTTCGCAACAACCATTCCCATGATTGGCATCACGGCGCGGTGTGGGGGTGTTGTGGAACTTGTGGACACGGTTAGTGAGGTTTAGCTTCTCGGAGGAAACAAAATTTCAGAGATAGGGGGAGAGAGAAACTGAACGAATGACTTTTTTCGTTATTTTGCCCTGTGGTGGAATGTGTTTTAGTGGTACTTGACTAGTAGTACTAGCACTGGTATGTAGTAGTGTCGAAGCATTTTTGCATGCAGAATTACACACTCTTGAAACTCAAATCCACTTCACAAATTCTATTATTTCAAGCAGCGACTCCCTGAAAAGATTATAATTGTTGCACTACCTCCATCACCATCACCACCACCAGTACTTGACAAGACCTACTTGTTTGTCTACATTCCCTTCGCATCCTTAAAACAAGGAACAAGTTCTCTTTACAGTTAATTTTTTCCCTGTAATCATTTGACTTCCTTTGAGTTTTGCCGATCTCGCATGAAAAACCACTTCGCTTCTCCATTGCTGGAGGGAACGTGCGTGCGCGGAGATAAGTCAAACGAAAAACTTCAAACGTTTAGCTCGCAATCAGTCACGTACTACAATAAAGATAAAGACGAAATATTTTCTAACAATTCGATTTTCTTGAGAAAAATTGCTTCCTTGTTCTTCCTCACCCTTATTCCTTGTCACTAGAAAAGGGTGGCATAAAAAAGAGAACCATTGCTTTTTTTGTCAAGTGTCCCCGATCGTAAGCATTTCAACTTTTATTTTGCATTTTTCACAATAATTGCATAAATAACAAGTTGCCAAAACTCTTTTTTCTTTTGTCACAACGACTTACATACTCCCAGAAAAATAACACGAGGACTTGAGTGTGAGTAGTAGAAAAAAAGTATTCAAGCTCCAACTTCAAACTCTCGTATTCAACTTCTTGCAAAAACCGTCTGCTTTTTTATGTGAAACTTGGAATTCGAGAGTTAACTTTGAAGATCACACTTGACATAAAAAGAAGGGAGAGAAGTAGTACATACGTATATGCCTACTACGTGCTTCTGCAAATGCATGAAAATAAAGACAAATGCTTGGAGCAACAAAACCAAAGCAATTGTAATGCAACAAAACTCAATTACTTTCCCAAAAAGTTTCCCAGTTAAAAAACTTCTTCTTTCCCAAAATAGGCTATTTGTTGAGCACGTCCCACGAAAAAGGCAGATTGGAGAAAATTTTCTCAAGATTTTGGAAAAACAAATACATACGTAACTGGTATCATCATAATAAAGTACAAATAACCTCCTCTCCTTAAACTACAAGTTTAAATTACCAATTTGTCTTCACAAAAGTATTTCGTAGATTGTGCACGCAACAAAGAAACTTAAACTCTTCTCCTCTCTAAAAAAATGTGCAAGCAACAGCAATGCAACACAGCAATAAAAGGCATTAAGGAAACTGCAAGCTATACTCCCCAGTATCTCGTGACTCATGAACAGCTCATGTGCTTTTTACTAGGGGTTCATCAAAATTCATGATTACAACGAGACTGAGTCAGGAGTTGTATTAAATCATTGTAATTTCAAGTGTCAAAGAAAGGCTATCTCGATGAATTTTCACTGCTTTCCTTTAGAGCCCGCTCTAATCTGTAATCACTTTCGCTCCCCAGAACAACTTTTTAAATAGCGTCGGTCGGGGTAATAAACAAAACTGTCGTTTACTGAAAAAAAACTTTTTCAAAATTACTTCTTTAGAAAACACAACTTAATACATACATAGTTTGCTCTTCCGTTTCATTTTTGGTTTACCATCCGTATCACGATACGGTCTCCGGCACCAACCTAATTTAGCCCTTTTCAAGTAGGTATGTACGTAGATAGTTCACTTCGCCATTGATCTTTTTTTCTGTGTCGTGAAGAAACCGAGCATCATTGTTATCATTTCCCTTAACGTACATGGCTCACTAGATGAGGAAATGAGTTGTGACGAGCATTTAAGCGGGAAGAGTAATAAAGTCTAAAATTTCCTCTTTTCTCTTCATGGAAGATAAAGAAAACCGAGAGCGAATCTAATTTGTATTTTTCTTTCCTCCTTTATCCAGCTCTTCTTCAATGTCTTCTTTATTTTCACTTCTCTCAGTTTTTTCTCTCTCTGCGTAATAAACAAACAATTTTTTTGAAGACTCTTAGCGCTTGTTACTTTTTTTAAAGATAAGGAGGCCAGTAGGAGAAAAGGATGAGTAGTATATCATTCACTTTCACTGGCATTTTGTGTGGAAACAAATACTTACTACTACTCTGACTACTTTCCAATCTCATCTGATGTAGCGATCACCATTCAGAAGTGAACATGATCATTATCGAAAACACCAGTAGTAGTATTACTAAAAAAAACTCCTCCGCGTTCCCGAGGAATTTGCTCAGTCTTATCGATAGAGACAAACCTCTTAAAAAACTTCAGGAGCTAATGCATGCTTTCGATTCGGAAATCGTCTAAATTCTCATCTCCGCAAAGCGTGAGCGTAATAAGCTCGGAATAGCGTGCATCAAATACCATACTTCTTTTTACCTCATTGAACCACACAAATTGGTTTCTTTATGTGTGTGCGGAGTGTATTGAGTATTACTATTGACGTTTGAAAATGCCTGCCCATAAGTTAAAACTAAATGTTATATTCTATTTCGATATCCCCCCATAAAGTCTCAAATTACTTTCTTAAAAACAATAACTTCAGAGAAACAGCATTTCTGGGTAGTATGCTTCAAGTTTATTTTACTTCTTGAAGGTTGAGGATTTTTCAAATCACTTTTAATTCGATACAGTGCTAAATAAAGCTGATCCATTAGTTTATATCCATTATCTTTTACTGCATCTAAACCTATGGATGTATTTCGTAGTTGGAAGAGGAAATGGGACGGAAAGCATCAACTCTAGTCTGCCACTCATCATTTGTTTTCGTTTTACCGCCTACGCCAGATCGATAGGTATATTATATCGGATATCAAGTGTTTTGTGTCATGTTTAAGAGGTATTCTGTTTCGAAAGCGAACTCAATTTCTTCGCGAGAGATGGTTTGTCTGACAACAGAAAGCTTTAACGATTATACAATACATGTTTATACATTTAGGTTTAAGGTTATATGTTCATGGGAATTTTTAGCGAAAAGAGTCGTGTATGGTGAAACATTAATAGCATTGATGCCTTGAGTTTGCAAACAAATTTGGGCTTATAGAAGGCCATTTTCCTTCACGCAAAATACATAACTAGGCTGAATGAATGAAATCAATGATCCATTCCATTCAGTTCTACCTAAATTCGTTTTGAGTGGAGGAGAATGGAAGGCAAGTAAAATCTGGATGACTAGGGTAGTACTTTCAGGGAAAGTTCCAGGAAAAAAACATGAGCAAGGTGCATAAATTTCCATTAAACATCAAACGAACTAAGATTTCTTTGAAGTGCAAAGAAATAAAAAAATGATCCATTTATATACGTTGTAGTTAAACTATGTATCATCTTCACCGCCACCACCATCATCAATTCCCTAGCACATTTAAAAACATCAGTTCCCTGCTCTTCAGGCGTGAATTAAAACTGTTGTTCCAGGAATGATACAAAGTGATGAGATGATTGGAAAGAGTACGTATGGTTCATAAGAACTTTAGAATCATTCCGTCATACAGTTTTAATTACAATCAACCACGCGTTGAAGTTTACGACGGGCTTCCTTTAATTCCAAAGTTGACATACTGAACGGTATCATGTAACAATTACAGATAAATGAATGATGAAACTTTTTTGATTTCGAATCTAATCGATGCTTACTTTTCATTATACTGCAAATTATGATAAAACCGAAGAAAAAAGACACTTCCGGGGTTGCTTTTTGATTTCTCGAAACATTCTACGAAAGAAGTGCTCTATTGTCGACCGTGGATGGTGCATATAATGACTTTAGCAAAACTCTTCATGATAATATCCTTAAGCAGTCACAGCCCATTCCCCTAAAGCGAAAGGACATAATGATTGATTAAGATTTCATTAGAAATCTTCTAAAAACGATTTGAATACCAAGATCATTAATTTTTCTCAACATCGCCCTTTTCTTTTGCATATAAAGTACCGTTCGTTGATGAAAGTAGGAAATTTGCCAAAAGTTCTACATTTTCCGGACATCAGAATCCTTATCCCACTTAATCTTAATCATTCAAAAATCCAACTAGCGCATTGTACCGTGGCCCAGTTTTGCTTTTGCTCCTTGAAAAATAGTTTCAACATATTGAGTAAGAGATAAATAAGTTGTATTAGGAAAAGGATTTCCTGCCAACCTCTAGAGACCACTTGTAGACCTCCTAACGTCTATTTAAGATTCCTCACATCCCAGGAACCCGTGCTTTAAACTCTTCAAAAATCTTTTGTAACTGCGAGCTTCCCTCAATTTAATGCTTACTAAGGTACTCACAAACTTCTCCAAATCCCCGTCTGGTGAGTTGTCCTTAAAAGAACTTACACAAGGCTTTACATATTTAAACTTTGTTAGTTTCTTCATTGTCTTCAGATTTTTAGAGCGTTTAACTTTTCTCCTCAGATTTGCTTATGTTTTCACCAACAGAGAAACAACAAGACTCTCCATCTCAGTCCTCCTTCATCTCAAAACAATATTAGCGAGTCTATTACAGCCATGGATTTCTACAGTAGTTCCTCTGAAAAGTATTTCGCATTTTCCTTTTACTTCACTCACTCCAGGTGCTATACGGCACCACTGGAAATGGCTTGAATTGGCCTTAAAATATTTATCCATACTTTTTCCTTCTCTCATTTGCGAAAAAATAGAGCTTTCCATATCAGATGGGAAAAAGGATTTTTTTCCATTATCCACCATTCCATCTTTTGTTTTTCTTTTCATTTAATATGCATGAAAGATCGAAATTAGGAAGGATAAAGAATTCCTTTCCTAAATGATAGCATCAGTTGCACGCTCCCTAAGTATTCATTCATATACACATTCTCACAATGAAAATGAAACAGAAATAGAAAGAAAAAACAATGTAAACCTCCATTTTTTAGATGAGAGGTGGGTATTTAGATTAACATATGATAAGCACTTAACTACCCGGAAGATATTCTTTTCTTACATCATTCACACAGCTCTATGTTCTCAGCTGTTTGCTTTTTTCATGTAGAGACTTTTTTTTGCATCACCAAACTTTTAATGCGCTTTAGGAAGAGGAGGTTATGTGACTACCAGCGTAAATAAGCGTATTATCCAGAGTTGCTATACATAAACACGAGCACTTAAGCAATTATACATTATCTCAACTTTCTCCCACTCAAGCGGAGCAGAAAAAAAGAAAGGAAACAGCTGCCAGGAACAAGCACAATTTCCTATTGTCTAAGTAGAATATTCAGTGTATTTTGTCTAATGGAAAAAAGAGAAAGTAAAAAAGTAAAGGATTTTAACATTCGTATCGTTCCGTGCCACAGCCTTTCCTTTTTTAAAATGAGTGATTTCGTTTTTTAAGAAAACTTTAGTGTGTGTTGTTTTGCTTTTAGGCGAGAAAGGAGTAGAGGAGTAGCATGCCTTTTATTCTTGCAATTTTGCGTGGCATTGTATTTTGTGACCTATTTAACACCCAAATGGTCTTAACACATCACCGCCGGCCGACTCCAGCCATTTAATTGCTGAGAGCTCAGAGCCCCAGCAGCTATAAAAATGGAGGGAAAGTAAATGAAACGAAAGGAAATTTTCTCTTTTAAAAGTAGCAAAGAGGAAAAAATGCAAGGTGCATTAACTATAACATATTTTAGACATTCTGTAAATCTATACATTTTGCCGTGGGGAAGAGCAAGTAAATACTCGATTGCGTGAGCATAACCAATTTTCCCTACTGAATGAAGACAACAACAGCGACGACGAGGAAGGAGGAGAGGCTATGGCTGTACTTTTAGGAGAAAAGAGAAATCTTTTTGTAGTTTTTTTTACTCTTGTCTGATCTCAGCATCTTAAAGGTGGAATTTTTATGAAATGTTTTAAGCATATATTTCTCCCGTAAAAAAGGTTTCTCCCTCGTGCTTTACAAGAAGTGGGTCGTTAGTGCCATTGTTGGTACTTTCTCCTTGCTTAGCCATTTATGAAAATGGAATGCACATACATACTTGATATCCATGTATATGTATAGGTAGCATTTTCCTTTGACTTGGAGGGGGAAAGTACGCCTTTACCTGTGCAAATTGTATAAAACATTGATTGATGGGCTTTGTTCATGCTTTTTGTAAAATTATTTCAAGCTCTGAATCTCAAAGCTTGGTCATAGTCATGGTCGTGGTATGGAAGTTTGTAGTTCAATTTTTTCCTTGCAGGGAGAAGAAATAAAAATAGTAAGGTAGAAAGGCTTTTAGTAGTTACAAGCCTGCCTTACATTTGAAATTGCGAGGCTAGAGGACAATATGTTCAACGTATGCGCATTATGTAAATGTTTTGAAATGGAGTTGCGAAGTGGATTAAGAAGCACCATTTGGCATACAATTGTTATTATGAACATAAAATATACCTACTAGAAGAAAGAATGGAAGGAGGTAATTTCGGTAATAAAAGTCCAAAAAAAATCAAATGGAAAAGTGAAAAAGTCCTTTACAAGTATAGCAATGGTAATAATCAAACCGAAGCAAATCACACAGGAGATTTATGTAACTGGGCAGAATTTCGCTTGATGAATGAGAAGTAACCCTGCAAACTAACTGACATTCATAAATACATTTCAATGATAAATTTCTAGACATTATAGCATTACAAAAGATTTGTAAGAAGATAGACATCAAATCTACCGAAACACTTGTCTTTGAAATTAATGACTGACAAATTTGCCTTGGGAAAAATTCAAGAAAGTAGTTTTAAACCTAGAATGCCATAAAAGTGTACATCATTTTTCATGAAGCATGATTGCTGGCAATTCATTTATAAGTAAAAGTTGTATAAAAGACAACAATTTAGAAATTCATTCAAAACATGCGTATTTACTTATGAAGCGAAATAACTTGTATTTCTATTACAAAAATCCGACAAATGCGTGGGTATTTGTTCCTGCTAAGTATATTGCTCCTACTCAAAGCAGAATTGATTCTAAGTCAATTTATTTAATTAACAACGCCCTTTTAACGAAATTAAGAAGCTTACGAGAACAAGTTAATGCGCTTTGTATAATATTTTACGTTAGGTATGAAAGTTTTTAGACTCTTTCAGCACAAGTGAAGGTTGATATCCACCTGGCTTAAGTGCGAATGCTATTACACTTTTAGCGAAATAATGGCCTCGATAAAGTAACCAAGCTCGTAAATACTCGAGTCTGATTTTAATTGGCCCACTTAAAACTCGGCTTTTATTCTATCAAACACCGGCGCTTTTATTATTAATTACATTATCGAAGAAGGAGCGAGAGCGAGTATGGGACAAATCTGAAAGAGTCGGGAAAGTTCTCCATCATAATCTCTTTTCATCTGCTTTTGGCAGTTGGTTCGGTTGATCCCTAAACGCGATTGTCATATTTATGACGGTGATTATCAAAGCTCCTGCTCAGCAACATAAAAAGACGGATTATTGCTATGGAAAAAATGCATGATATTGATGGTATATGTACATACATATTATGTCATGCAAGAAGAGAAAGATGTTTTCCGCTTCAATGGAACAAAGCGTGCGGGGCTTGGAAGCGTATTCATCAACTTTTTTCTCTGAAAAAATATTTAAGCGGGAGAAATGAATGCTTAAATATACATACGCCACGAGAAACACAAACTCCGATCAGCTCAGCTCCGCTTCTTTTCCATATTTTTCTTCTTTTCCATCTAAAATATACTAATGCCGATTCTTTCCCCATCTTTATGCATTTTATATGAGCGTGCTTTCAATCAAAGTAAAATTCCCGTGGGATGTCGAATTCAAGTCATCCTGTAGCGAAGGAAGAGAGAGAAAAATGTTGGCTTGCCTCTTGCAAGCACAAGCTCACAAAGTATGTGAGCTTTTAGGTAGCGTAGCCAGGTATGAATATTTTTTTTCATTTATCAGAGGAATACATAAGCTGTTGTTGAGCGCTAATTAGATGTCACCATAACATGAGGAAGGGAGATAGCACACGTGAGTGCGTCAGTCCAGGAATTCTTGAGACTAAATAAGTGGAAATTTATGGAAGCAGAAAGAAAACTTGATTATTTTATGCTGAATTCATCTGCCTTTAAAATCACACCGCCTGATTTCGTCCGCGTAGTCACTATTTACTGTATGCAATATGCATATATATGTATGTATATCTCTAAGAAGACATATTTAGCATGCAAGTGTGGAAAAAGCGAAAGTGGAGAAACTGGTACGGTTAGATTTCCCTATGGAATAAGGAAAATGTGTGCGTGTCTATTTCCCACATAAGTGTATACAGAGCCAAGCAGCAGCGACAAAATACTTACGCTTCTGCTGCTGCCTGTCTGCTCAAGGAGAAATAGAAATGCAAAAGGAAAAAAGAAATCTGAAGAGGAAGAAGAAGAAGAAGCTAAAGGAAATTATCGTGAGCATTTGGATGCATACGATATTATTTGGAGTTGAGGGAACATGTCCCAGATTTTTCAGCGAGGAAGTAGTCGTAATATTAGAAAAACTTCAAAAGAAGCTGTGTTCTATTGAATTCTTTGAAAAAATTTTCTCGCAATTTCATTTCACATTGAGCAAACCTTTTGAGCTGAGGGAATAGGACTACTAGAGAATTTAGCAATTTTCTGCCAAGGAAAAGAGTGGAATACGATATATCATGAAATGTGAAACGAAGAGGAATATTACGCCTTTCCTCTTCTCCATTTAACTCAAGATCTCCATCCCACGCCACAAGCAATAGCAAAGCAATGCACAAGTTTCTTTCACTTTTCCTTTCACCGCCTTTTTGTCTTGAGTGGGAATTGAGAGCTGAAGAAAATGAAAACGATGGAAGGGAAACCGCACAAGGTTATTTTACTAATTACTAAAAAAATCCTTTGATCATGTAGATGACATCGAGGACTAATATAAGTTAAATATACTTCTCCCAAAAAAAATTTCAAAGGGGAAGGTAATGTTGACACTCTTCATCACTGTTAAATAAAGTCTAGTCCTTGTCTTCTTTTGACGATAATAAAAGAAGTGAAATTAAATTTTAAAGGTTTTTTTTATCTCTACTTCCACTTTTACATTCCGTCCCAAGCCAATCGATATACCTAACGTGAGCGGGTCCTTGCTACCATCACGTACATAGGTAAGCATTTCCCAATTCACTAGATGGGAACAGTGAACCAAGAGGTCCTGTAAAATATTAATTGAATGCTGCAATTCAAACACGACTTTTCCCACCAAACCCAGCAGTTCTCTCCGTGTATTTTAAGCATCATATACATATACATATACGTATTCATGCACCTTCCGTCATGTCAGCTTTGTCCAGGTCTAACCTTATTTTTTATTCATGATATGCATCCAAGCATGAGAAAGCACGAGAGTGGATTGAATTGTGTTTTCCAACTCCAAACATTTGAGTTTCACTTTAATCCAGTCAAAATGAGAAGACAATGTCCTCTAAAGACAATAAGGGAAAGTCATTGACTGACCTGGTATTTTTATATTGTATACATCTTCCAGCCAGAAGGACACAAGGAATGGGATATCGTCTCGTAAAACTTTTAGTCTATCCGTCTTGAGGAAAGTGAAATAACAATAAAAAGAATAGAATGGTTTCACTTTCTTCTTCTAGGCTTCGGCATCAGTGTGCGAGGAGGAACAGGATCTCCAGACCATAAAGTCTGTCGGGCCAACCAACCATGACAATTTAAGTCAAACTTTACGTGAAACATGCATAATTAAAGAATGCAAGCAAAATAAAATGCGTTCTCATACAGCAAAGATGCATATTTTATTTCCTTTTGTTTTGGGGTAGTGCCATCCTTTACCTCTGGTAGTGCCATCACTCATGCCTTCAGCAAATTCCATCCATTCTTTGCAAAACGTATCAGTAGACTCCCATTCAAATGAAAATTTAATTCGGGAAGCTCTTTATTTCGATATAAACGAATATTCTGACATAATAGGATAATCCATTAAGCAGTAGATATCTATTAAAGCAAATTTGCATCTCAGACGTTATATGCATTATGATGACTGATGTCTCCCCCACTTTCCTCGTCAAACCGAATTATATTTACCTCATTACGAAAATCAAATGAGAGCCGATTTCAACAGCTCCTTCTTCACCCTTCTACATCACAATGACAAAGAGAATGCAAATTTTCGACAACAGGGGAAAAGCAGAAGAGCGGAAACGGCAATCATGTTCCTGACATAAACAAATCCTTCTCCAGAAAATTCACTTTTAGTTCATTTCATTATGTACGATTCAATAACATCGTTTCAGATCCATACAATGACAATGGGCTTTTTCTCAGGTAATCGTTAAGCCACCATTTCTGGTGACATACATACATAGTAGGGGTTTTCTGTTATATGCATTAATTATACATCTAAGCATTACTTTACTTTCCACCGAAAAAAATCTCAGTGTATTGGACAAAATATCTGCAGGCATGATCGTCCTCCCGTTTTCATCATTCATGCAATATCATTATCATCAGTGTGACTTTCGCTTTTGTCATTCATCCCATTCTCGCAGAGCTGGCAGGCATTGTCGAATCTGTGTGATTGTAGCTTTTGAGTAAATACCAAAAAAATAATAAAAGATGGTCTAGTAGTTAAACCTTATTTGATCCTCTACGGTATAAAGAGGACAAGTAATATACTTGGTTTGGTGGGTGGGTTATAAAAGGTTTATATGCAGTCACAACACAATACAGTAGTCATTAACGACTAAATTTAATAGTGAAGTGCTTGAAGGCTTATGTTGTCGCCATAATATATGTTTTGGTATACCTACATCCTACCATGGTACAGTGCTTAGAACAATAGCGACTTTTGTTTCCCCGTTGCTTTCTCTCTCTCTTTCCCTACTGATATTGTTGATGCGCTTCATTCACTCACTGTCATTCCATTCCCCTCTTCACTCACAATCAAACGCAGCCCAAAAGTAAATACATAAGTCGGGGTTTACATCCCAGGAAGTTAAAATAATAGCAAATGAATGGAAATGATGCGCAGAAAATGAGTACCAGGAATCATAATAATGTTCCCGTTACTGCATCTCTCTCATCCATCTTTTCATTTACTACAGACTAGAGACAGAGAGTCATATTGTTTTTATTCTATGATGAGCCGTGGGTGGAGACATACATAATGAAACGCTATTTCTATGTAGCACTGCCAGCTTTCGAAACCATGGTTACTTCATTAGCAGTGGATTAATTTTATATTTTAATTGCTGCTACTGTACTGATTCTACTTGAAATTAATTCTAACTCAAAATGGTTCTCAAACTGAGCACCAATTCTGACTGTGACGATGACGAAGTATGTAAATGGTAGAGGCTGATGGTGGTGAATGATGATATTTATTATGAGACTTGACTTAGTTAACTATCATGTAAAGCTAATCTTAACGACATTTAATGATCTTAGATAATCAGGTTAAGAGATGAAGACGAAGCAAAGCCCGGGACAACATTTGTAATGTCCAGTTGTCAAGCTTATGAATCCAAAAGGCTAAAAACCGTTGGATCAAGATCTACTTTCAAATAATTCAAAGTAAACCAAACTCGTCCACAAAAATGATGAGGTAGAGGTATGGGTGTTGTTTGATGGAAGAAATCAAACTTTTCCGAGTTAAATAAATAAATAGATCGCAGTTTTATTGTCATGGCTGCAGAAACTTCATCATGCGGAGTTATTTGAATGGGTTTTGTTTGTTTCCAATTAACTTAATGAGAAATACCGGATTCCACTTCCTCGAATTTTGCTTACATTAAATTCAATCAATTCATCAAAAAAAACTTGAAGGATAACTATCAACAACCTTAAAACATTTTGCCTAACGAGAAAGGAACGCCGGGATGATGCGCTAACGACTTACAATCCTGCTCAAGTGCAATCCGCCCTTCTACTAATGCTAAGTAAGTATACGATACTACCTTTCTCCTCTACAAATAATACGATTCCCTTAAGTAAACCATCCTCCAAGAAAATCTTGAGAGTGAGATGACGCTAGCAAACTAAGCAAATGTAACTAAGCTTAACCTTTCCAAGATAGCTTAAATTTCAGCTTTTTACACTCTTTCCAAAAGCTAGTAGTCCATCCATCCTTTCAATTTATTTGAATAAACACTACTACTACTACATCCACCGTCCTCTTCAACTCTCAATCAGCTTCGTTTTTCTTCTTCCTACTTTATACATTTCTCAAATGGAAAAGGTGAAGTTCAATACTGGGAAATGGGGTCGTTACTTTCGACTAATGCAAAGTAAACTTTTTACAGGATTCTCAATCCAAAATGTGCTGATGTATGCATCTGTTAAGCTGGTTACAAAATGTATGTGTTTCGTTTTCAAATCATCTTCTTTGAGCACCTCCAAGGCAGGAGGATGGATCAATGCCAATGCTATACACATCACATCTACCTCTGAGAAAATTGTATCATTCTTACTCTTCTCCTTGAAATAAATCTTAAGGGCTCGCCTCGGATTTTCGTTGATGGAACGCGAGAGAGAGAGGATTTTTTTAGTGAAACCGAGAAAATACAATTGTATGGGAACTGGCAAGACGAGGAGATGAGTAAAGAAAGCGAAAAGCCCTAATACCACAACTAAAGAGGAGAGGAGAAAACTAAAATTTTGCCATTAGTCTTGCTCGAGGATCACTCGAACTCAAGACTGACATATTTTGAAATATTTTGTGATCGTATAAACCTACACCATGGTCGGGTGGGTGGTGGCAAAAACCATCCTGTCTCTTTACATTGTGGGTCACTTGAGAAGGTCGCTGTTTTGGTCTGTAGGTTCCTTCGAATAAATAAGGATCGCTCATGGAATTACTACCCTGAGCCAGAGGAGAGCCCTTGGGAATCTCTTAATTCAACCGTTTCCATCGTGAGTAAGGTTCTATAACTGGCACTATAGCCATTAGCGCTACTCATCATTCTAACGCCAGGTTAGTGGACGGTGATAATTATTTATTATTATGTCCTTAGTTATGTATATTCACTGCTTTCATCTCGCAAAAAATTACTCGTTCCCACTTTTTTTCAGAATGACATACGATCTTGAAACAAGATACTAAAAATTAGGGAAAACTGTAGCAGAAAATCACGATGAAAGCTTCAATGGAAGAATTCTTCGCAAGAAAAAGCTTAGCAATGAAAACTAAATTCCCTTTATACAAATAATTTTGTGAAGTTAAACTTGGTTTCCTTTCCTTTCACTTCCTCTTAGGAAGATGATAAGTCCTAAGTAGAACAATGGAAAATGTCTAAAAGTTTTCTTTTTATTTCCAGTAATGTTTAGTTTTTTTCTTGGTGACTTGGCTTGTAAATAATACTTTTAGAAAGTAAATTTTGAGCTGCAAGTTCACTGAATACTTAGTGAATTTTTACATCATCATCACCACAACCCTAGTACCCCCTCTTGATCTTGAGTTTCAGGCCCATAAAATTTTTAGAATTGCCACAATCACCGGAAGGACAGATTAAGGACAAACCAAAAATAATAAAACGCCATTAGACCTCTGTTGCGAGAGGAAAT
>JAHZNI010000718.1:0-13116 GCA_027744415.1 Seira ritae
AATAACAAGATTTTTACTATTAATGGAAATAATACAAGCCTCCTCTCGCTCGCGTATCAACTCTAACTACACCACAACTGGTCATTCACATTCATTTCTTCTTAGTATTTTTTCACTGAGTCTATGCGATTTCATAAGAAAATTGAGCTCGAGGGAGGAGGTCGCAAAAAAATAACGGTTTATGACGAGGACGCGGAGATGAAAAAACCAGATTTTTCCTTCTTCTACTTTTTCGAATTGCTCAAGAATATTGGCAAGTGCATGTATTTTTTTCTGGAGAAAGTACCTCTCATTCTGAATGTTTACAATTAACAAGGTACTTTTTCCCAAGAATGTTGCATTGCATCTGTTCTCAAATTTATTTTTACATTTATGCAAAAAATATGCATGCAATGAGAATTAGAGGCGGGACAATAAAAATGAATATAATGTTTCCACTTGCTCTCAAGTCGTAAACAGATCCAGATCCAGATGTATTTATTTGTAGGAAAGTAAAGTAAAATGTAGTATATTTTTACCGTGATGATGACGTAACTCGGGCACATTCATCCCATCAAACAGTACTAGTAGTAGCGATTTTAATTATAGCCCGAGTAATTTTTTTCCCTTGTATCCTGCACCGCTTGTAAAGCAAAGAGTATTTCCATGTAACACTTTAAGCGGAAAAGCAAGCAAGGTTGTTTGTAGTAGAAAAGGTAGTATTATGTAGTAGGCTTTCAAAATTTTTTTATAAATGTAAATATACGAAAGAATAGAGGGAGTAATAAAGCCGGAAGAATGCCTACAGAGTTGACTTTTTTGTTCCTGTCTCTCCTTCTGCTCTCACTCTGCGCGAAACTCTTTTCTCCCTTTTCAATTCTCTCTTCAATTTACTATTTCAACTTTTTTAATCGAGTTAGCATGTTCCATCTAGATGATATGCTGTACATAGTAGAATGGTGAATATTTCATCTATTTTTTTCATTCAAAATGGAAGAAGCTACAACCTAGAGAGGTGAACATTTCTTTCCAAGGAAAGAATGTTGCAATTATTATGAAGCATTATTCATTTAACTTTTTCCAAGAAGGCCCTAAGTGTAAAAAGTATTCTCGGAATTAGAATACATAGTAAAATTCTCTACCCGGAACTAATTTTTTTCATGAGGAGAAACACAGTTTCGCATACATATGCTTATTCATTAACATTCTAAAATAAATCTTGAGAAATGAAGAATGAACATAAAATATTTTATTTGTAATGTGGGATTACCTTTTCCCACAAGCTTGACTGTTCAAACTCTATCCTGGTTTTGCTAAATACACGCCGTGCCTAATCTTGCCTACCTATCTCAACATCAAAAACTTTACTTCATTCATCACGAATCATCATGAATGACTACCGTAATTTTGTAAAGACGTCACACAAACCAGCACGTGCGGACAAAGCTTGTTGCCTACAGCCAGTCTACTGCTACAATCTACAATAGCGATGAGGCGAAATGATAATATTGAGTACATAAGTTCATTACAGCTTACAGCATGTCTCCTCCAATTAACCTCTTCATCTCTCTGGAACATAAAAAATCTTTCGTAGGCATGTGGTGCATTAATGCATCAAGCGCTTTCCTTTGATTACTTACTGCGCTCTTCCTCCCCTCCTCTCCTCATCACCAGCTCCGTTGCGTTCTTTTTAATTTCAAACGCAAAGTCAAACATGAGCAAACCGCTATGATGTGTTTTCACGGAAAACTCAACTAATTACTCTTGACTGACTGCATGATGCATGATGCAAGCTTCTATTTACAGGACGAATAAATGTGTGGGGGGATTGGAGAGCCAAGGCCAGGTAAGATGATATCCTAATACCTATGCATTCTTCCGCATCACATAAAACGACTAAAAATACTTTGATCCACGAGCCAGTTAAATTACAGTTTTCCAATGATCGTTAAATTTTTTAACTTTTATCGTTGTCGTAGATCTACACCAATTGAAATTCGCGCTTTAATCTTGAGACTTTATTTACCTTCCCCTTTGGGTTCATATTTCCTGTCTCGATGAACTTGATTAAACCTTGGTACTACTTCGGTCAAGTTGATTCAAAATGGGCAACAAGATATAAAAAATCCATGGCTTTTTCCAGAATTTGCTCTTACTCCTTCCAATTTCAGTCCCATATTGGAATGAATGATAAGCAAACATGATAAATATTTTCTGGAATTTTCGCAAAATAACAGCAATATCCCAGATTTTTATCGCTGTTCTCTTTTGAGTTATGAAAGTCAAAGTTGAATACACACTAGACAAACAAGGTAGGTAGAGTATGCAGTAGCCTCCTCCACAAGATTGGAAAATTACGTTGAGTGAGTAAACTGAATAAACATTCCTGTTCTGGCTGCCAAAAAAGAAAGGCTTTTACCATTTCTTTGACCTTTTTTGCTTCAAAAATTCTAGCCCATCATAAACGATCATCTTTTTTGATAAGGCTAATATTTAAACAGCATGAGGTCATTACTTCCGAGTGCTTGTTTCGTTTTTCTCGAACAATTTTTATGCGTCACTACAGCTAGGGGAAAATATTTTATACGATTCAGCAAACTGCCGATAAAAAGGTATGAAATGGTAAAAGCTTTCACCATCAATGATGACTACTATTTCGATGGTAGTAAAGTCATTAGAATACCATTTCCTTCCTTTATTCTCGTCATATAAAAATTCACATTTTCTACGTTTTATTGCCAATCTTATATCATTCACTATTAGCTTTACAGAGGTCTGGTCATGGGCATAGCATAGCGTACACAGTTCTTCTTTAGGGGTCGTTTAAGTGTTGGTAAAATTGCGCAATATATTATTGGTAAAACGATTGCAAAAAATAGCCAATTTTTGACGATTTACAAACACAATTTACGTCACAATACAAAATTGGCTGCAATAAAACTCGATTAATCAGCATTCTATTTCCCAGGATTTAAGTGAAGATTGGAGAAAGGTAGGAGAAAGCTGCAAAGCCAATTCTGCCACGCTAAAATGGGAGCAACAAGAAGCCAAAATCAAGTTTTGTGTAGCATAAGAATTCAATGCTATGAAGATAGGTAGTTTCAATCTTAGAAGTTTGGGTAAATTATGATCGATAATTGACACTTTCTCCAAAATTCTTTGGTTTTGTTCAATTTTCCCCACAGACAGGCCTCCTAAGATAAGGACAAAAGCTAAGATTTTGAAACAACAAAATAGAAATTCGCCTCGGTTTCTGTTCTGCTGCAAATATTATGTAGAAGAACAAATGAATTCATCGCTTTTAAAATCACAATTTAGAGCGGATTTGATAAAATTATACGAAACTCACAAGTCGAAGAGAGAAGATTCGCAAGCAAATTTTACAATACCTCAGCAGTAACTTCTTGACATTTTGCCCTACTGCTGGCGCTCTATAAAGTAATGCATAAGTACCACAATAAAAACAATATATAGCAATTCACGAACTCATTTCTATCTATATCTAAAAGGGCTTTTTTGAGGACGCATCGAAGCACTAATATTGCTACGTTGCCCCTAAATGGATTCAAAGAGATTTGGAGGATAGGTATAAGGATGGGAAATCAAATAAAGGAAATGTTCACTAGTCAGCTTATTCTTGTGTTTCTTGCATCACAAAGACGAGACCTGAATCAAAGGAATCAAAGGAGAAAGAAGAAAAGGTTGAATGTTGGATGCGAGCCTAATCCGATTCAAATACAGTGAATCAGCGCTCCTTCTGCCATGCATACATGCTTACCAAGAACCAACGACACCGCCAATATATCTTACCCTTGCACTCGCATTGCATGATATGATCGAGTTCTCTGGAGAAAACATTAGCCTTGAGGATGAGGATGGAAGGAAATATATTATAGGTCCAGCCCAAGCAACACGAAATAACAAGAACCAAAATAATCTAGCGTCCTTCAGTAGCTCTTACCCTTGCTCTCTCTCTCCTGCATTTTATGAAAAGCAAACAAAGTGATCCTTTTTGCCAATTTACATCATGCTCACATTTATATTTTTTTGTCAGCAGCAGATACATAGATCCCATTTTGTCCTGTATGCTTAACACCGAAAAAATAAACAAAAAGATTCGGGGAAAGAAAATGAGACTGTGCATGCGAAAAAAAATCGAGAAGAGAGAAAGCAATCTAAAAAAAGTTCCTGCCGAAATCACAGCACCACACCAGCACAGCATGAAGATTAAATTGCTCCTGGCATGTATGTAGCAATATTCAAAATACTGATGACATGCACTTTCGCCAAATCGCATGCCAAATTCAAAAATGGCCAATGCCTACGAGAAAGCAATGAAATGAAACAGAAAATGCTTTGAATGAACATGTGAACATGTCCGCACATGCATGTAGAAAATCATTTCTGAGAATCTCAGCAATAATAGAAAATGACACCCGGAATTGTGGATGATGCTTGGTCAATTTTTCGTGACTTTTTCAGTTTTACAAAAAGGGAAAAGCATGCCAAATTTTATTACATGCACATATTTACGTACATATATTTTTGTGTTAGATTTTTGTCGAAGAAACTAGAAATAAGTAAGTCAACAAGTTTGTTGAATCCTTTGATGTGAACATGTCCGCACATGCATGTAGAAAATCATTTCTGAGAATCCAAGCAATAATAGAAAGTGGCACCCGGAATCGCGGATGATGCTTGGTCAATTTTTCGTGACTTTTTCAGTTTTACAAAAAAGGAAAAGCATGCCAAATTTTATTATATGCATGTACGTACATATGTATGTTATTGTGTTAAAGTTTTGCGTCGAAAAAATAGAAACAAATAAGTCAACAAGTTTATTGAATCCTTTGATGCAGTGAAAGTAAAGCTTGATTGCATTTCATAACGTGACTTCTCAAGGACCCTTTTGTATTTAAGTCGACAAGGAAACATCAAACATTTCATCACGTTGAAGGCAAATAAATTAAAAAATACATACTTCTGAAAATCTTTAAGCGCATTTTACAACAAATCTTGCTTAAAAATGCAAATAATGAGATATGTGTTTGTACAAGGCTGTAATAATAAAAATGTATTATTGCTTCCAGGAAAAGCTCATTTCAATAAACAGTTGATTTGGAAGGTTCTTTTCGAAAACATTTTATCTAGCACGCACGGTACTACATATTTTTATTCAGAGAGAATCAAGCAGAAGAATTCCTTGAAATGATTTAATAGAAAACAGCATGACTTTTTTTTTATTAAAATGAGCTTGAAGAAAAGATCACATGGTGCAAAGAATTGATGCACATACATAACCGTAATATGCATACGTAATTGTTTTCTGAATCTAATGGACGTCCGGCATAAACTTTTTTCGAGGTTATTCATTTTAGAAGTGAGATTGAGTTTTTGAAGTAAAACGGTTTGCGCAACCCATGCAAAGCAAAGGTAAACTGACAAGTCTAATAAGATTAAAGCTTAATTCCAGGAACCTAAAATAATGTAAACTCTCTCAACATTCTCAACAAAATCTTGTTTACGGAAACAACAAAAATAATCCTGTTCAAAAACAAAACTCTTGAATCCTTACACACTGATCCGCCCATAACCTTTCCTATGATAAAAGTAAGCCTGTGTTGCGTTATGCTGCAAATCAAATTAGGAAGGAACAATGCACTTTCCCTGAACATCACATTTTCCTCTTCTGTCTTTCACTCGCAACAACTCTTTTGCTAATAAGGCTCTAGCAATAAAATAAGTTATGGTTCTCCCCTTCCAGTTAATTCATGCAATTACTCACTTTCACCACTGGGGATACCCCTCCAGAAATGTAAAAGCTGATCTCTAGTTCCGCTCATAAAGCACTTCCATTTTTCTCTGCCTCTTTATGTTAATAAGCTTATAAAAAGAGTTTATGCTGCGGGGGATGATTACAACGGAGTATTAGCATAAAGGAAGTGCGATGTGCATCGCAGTTCACAAAAATATTCCTTTCTTTACTAAAATTCGATGAAAAAAATTAACATTTGTAAGTATAGTTTAGCATTGAAGCTCATTTCCGTCTCTTCCCCTTTTTGTATTTAACAGTTCAGTGCACGTCTCCCTGTTTATGTGACATTTGTACATGCCTCTGCTCTCTGCTCTACTCAAACTAAACTCATGCTTAAATAATTTCACCCTTGTAGCATGCCAATGCCAATGCAACGTACAAAGACCCCGTATCCTTCAAGAATTTTCGTATTTTCTCAAAGTCACTGTCGTGAAGTGATGTGATGTCCCGTCTCCTCCCAATCCTTTATTATTATGCAACCGACACCTGCTTCCTTCCCCTTTCTTAATCCCCTCGTTTTTTAGCTTTATTAGGTGATATTAATACCACACAGCGGTAGCTGAACTATTACACAAATACCTAGTAAAATTATGCTGGATTTTCATGTAAAATAGGCTTTCATGGGATGGGATGGGATGCGATGCGATATGTCCCAGAATACCCGATTAGACAAAAAAGGAGGGGATTTTGTTGGCGAACGTCAGTCATTTCCCATTCCCCATACATACCACTCCCTACTTAAGCCATAGTCATGTCACTGTCAAGGTAAAGAGAAGCAAGTGCTTATTTCTGTTCTTCATGTCAAAACACCCATAAATACATTATACGACAGATGAAATAAAAAGGATTGGTGCAGTGACTGAAATGCTTGCATGCAGAACATGTCGAACTGGCACATGCAATGTTGATGATGATGATGATGAGAGAAAACAGGAGGACGGAGAAAAAAGTTTGACTGGAAAAGAGCATCAAAAGCAAAATACCAGGTTTAAACGGCTGGCATTTCCCTTTCCTGCTCTTGATGCATGCATAAAACAGAGAGGTGCATTTTTTTACAACATTTGGTATTTTGCCACCTTATCTATTTTATGAAAGGAGGGAATACTAAGGAAGGGATTTGAACGATAAAGTGCATTTTTGTCTTTCCTCCGACTTACAACTTCCAAGTTACGTTGCTCTCCGAATGTCATACTTTTGAGATTCCTACACATCATTTCGTATTATTGTTACAAGTTACAAGGTATAAAATTCATAATTCAGTTTTATTCAGGGGGAAATGAATAAAATCGTTTTTATTATCATTTTTTTAAAACTCATCTTTTGTCCTCAAGTGAAATATGAAATGATTTGACAATGCCATATATATAACCATACTAGATATTTTCCAGGGAATATTTTATTGACTATGCTCATGATTTTAGGTTTTGATTATGGCACATTTGTACCCTATATCCTGTATCCTACACACAGTTCGCTATGCACTATTTAATGCATGAAGAATTTTAGAAAAAGAAAACGAGCTGTAACTATTCCAGTGAATGTAGCAGAGTATCATCATCATCAGTGTGTTTAAATGTTTTCATACAAAAAAAGTGAAGGAAGTAAACGCAAAAAATATATTTACGGAGAGGTGAGCACAGCACACATCTCGTTGAATTCAGCGAAGAGGAAAGGAAAACTTATTATCATTCATTCTTCCCATGAGAACGATTTTTTCGCAGGTTTAACAACAACATGAACAATGAATCCAAGCATTATTAGATGCCTTCACTCCTTTGGAACCACGGTTCAAAAGGAAAACAACCTCCTCGCTGCTGCTCACTCATCTCATTCGTTCACTCATTTAATTCACCTAATCTACCTACCTACAACGTATTCCGTGATATGCTACATTATATAAAGATTTGCTCCGGGATTTCTGCGAGTGCTTAAAGAATCGAATTAGCAAATGAAATGAAGTCCCATTGAAATCTCGCTGTTTTAGTTTAGACTAGCAAGATCCAGATTGAAAAGACGAAAGACCTGTTTTTTTCTCTCGAAAGAACTGAGGCGAAAGTACAAACTCTGACATAGAAATTCTCATGCTTAGAGAAGAAAAATCAGAAAAAAAGGAAACTTTTTGTTTTGATATTACGAGAGGGAAAAAAAGTTTGAGAATTGTGCCAAGTAAATTGCATGATGTAAAGGAATACTAGATGGAGGAAAGGAGTATTTTGGGAAATCAATTAACATTTAGGCATTCGTAATTTTCCTATAAAGGATTCGACATTGCCATTGCTCCTGCTCCACATTGCCAGTAATGTGAGGACCAACACAACCTCAATTATTTTATTCATCAGCAAATGCAATTACTACTGTGTAACCTCCTCTTCGCTGTTCTATGTACGTGACCGACTCATTCGTGTCCGTTCCGATGATTAGACGATTTAGATAGAGCAGCACACATAAAGTTTGAGAGGAGCTGAAGCAGGAGCAGAGCAAACCAGTTGGGTCTCTCTCTCTTTTTCTCTTTCTGAACACAGTTTGTTCCGCGAGTCTGCCTAATATGCATTGATAATTACTTGAAAGAGAAACTTTTTGTGTCTTGCTTTCACCACAATGGAAAGTATTTTTTTCGACATTAGTTGATGTACCTACGTCAAGGGTCGAGTAGACCACCACTGCTGTGAGAAAATTATGATAATTGAGGCCGGTCACGCAAGCTTAACTTTTATTCTGTGAATTCTTTAGCGCTACTTACTGCTACTAGACCACGTTTTCCATGCATGTGAATTGTGAATCTTGCTCTTGCTTCTGCACTATAGTAGTAGAAATGGGCATTAGACGAACTTTACAAATTCAAATTACTTGTACTTTCTATACTTATTTGCACGTTATAATAATTTTATCCTCGACGTTTGTTTCCATATTCAAAGACTTATTAACCCAGTTAGATAGTTGCATGCTTTCCCACCATGGAACTCATTAATATATGTTTTAATCAAAATGTAGTGCGTTGCTGCTTCAATCTTCAATCATTCACTCCTTCGGTAGCTTTCATTCATTAGAGAATCCAACTGCTCACTCATCAATGTTATTAATCACGATGAATAACTCATCAACAGGAGGAGGGGAGGATTCGTGATTGTCATTCATAATTATAAGATCACCTCAGGTAGGGTAGAGCAACCACATGCAAAAAAAATCAGCACCTGAGGCACCCTTCTTTATAAACAACCATTTCCAGGGTGTTCATTATATTCTGCTAAATATCAAAAACTGGGAACGATAGCGAGCGATGTGCAAACTGCAAACTACAAACTACCTTGTCTTGCCTTGCCTGATAATAAAGAAGCAACGAGCAATTTTGGCATCTCATTAAAAATGCAATGGAAATGATGATAGTGCGTGGTCGAGGTCTCTAGCGCCATAATAACAAGGTCTAGGGATAGGGATCGGTTCGATTCGGTATGTACTTGATAATAATCATTTCGCCGTTACCACTATCATCATCGTGATCAGCGAACAGGGCATGGATGGGCAAATATAATACTGAAATACAAAGGGTAATAAAAATATTGCTGTGGAGCTTTTGAGTATAATATGAAAATGGATCGAGTGAATGAAGACCACATGAGACCACAACAACAAAAAAGGGCTCTTATCACGTTCCTAGAGGTAGGCATTCTAATTCCAATCACCTCATCGATTTCCACTTCATAGAGCTTTTGCCCAGCAAGCAATTGCAGGGCAGACCTATTGTGGACGTGGTCATTTACCTTCGTGTGAAATGTACAGTCGCAGACATAAGTAGAGAGAGTGAGTGAGTATCATCAAAAGTATAAGTATAAACTTTTATTTTTGGTAGTTTTCCCACAAAAAATTCACCTTATGCTAAGAAGAAGAAGAAAGAGAAAAGGGCCATTTTTCAGGGCGCCACCCGCAGACTCTTTCTCCTTGTCCTGGAGTTCTTAAGATTTTTTTACGTGATATGTGGAAATGAAAAATAATACTAACATGGTATTGTGGTGCTGGTACAGGTACTATTATGTGCAATAATATTATGTCTAATTGTAATCAATGTATTAAAACGATGGAAAGAAACAGGAGTGAAAATTTCAAGTAGAGTGAAAAAACATCCAGTTCATTTTGGGGCAAAGCACTGCCCTATTTATTTGTATTTCATTGGATCCATGTACTTAGGCAACCCCTGCCGTGAAAGTAATCTCATTGTTACCTCTTCACTGTATTACACTCATGGGCTAGCTGTCGATGGACTAACAAGATGAGAATGTATGTATTATTGCAAACTATATAGTTCCATTTTGCGAAACAGGTATCGTTTCGCGTTCAATAATTAAGAGTAATGGAATGGCGGCGGGTCGTACTCGTACACGTACCACGTTATAGTAGAATTCATTGTAGTGCAGCTAACCGTGTAGCTCATTAAAAATGAATCTTGTGCGGCTAGTCCGAAAATGTATTTGAATCAAGAAGAATTGCAAATTAGTAAAGGTAATTCCTAGTCAAAATTAACCGTAGGTATTTTTATTATAATCAATGTGGTTATCCATACTACATCTGCTACAAAAAAGACAGAAATTGTGGAGGGGGTTTAGGAAAACATCATTATAGCTTTCTCCTCCACTTTCACTCATCTCCAAATGACACAAAAAGAAACTTTCAAAGCGTCAATTGCTGTTTTAGTTTGAACTTCCTTTTGAGCTTATTGAAATAAAAGTATCTTGGTGGAATCACTAGATTATCCATCAAAAGCAGTGCCAAAATTATTTCATAAATTATTCCCTCTTTCTTCCCATTTACAAATCTTTGGAAGTGGAGCGTGAAGCTGCTTGTTATTCCTAATGATAATCACTGCCATTGGCGGATAGGAAGAAATGAACAAAAGTCATGCAACAAAATAGGATTCAGTACGCGAACCAGGAATGCTAAGGCTTAGGAAGAGATACCAATACATACCTAATCCATCATAATCAAATGATTTCTCGTAAATTCCAAAAAAAGAAATGCTCATCAAATATGATTTTGAGGAAATAAGTACTTCAAAACAGGTTTTTTAGATCAAACGGAAGCAGAGGATAGATGCCAATTAGCGAGATTAATTAAGACTAATTATGGTGCTTCAATTGTTACCCACATATTATTATGCCGTATGATGATAAAAAACAAGGGTAATAAATGGCAATGACTGCGGCCGTAATTATTCCGTTTCCACGTATTTCAAACCGTTATTGCAGATGAGGACCTGAAATTGGCGAATTCATAATAAACTACAGACTACAGACCAATAATCAAACCGCTATTGAAGTGCGCATATATATTAATTATAATCATTATTTCCAGAATTCAATAAAGGGACGGTTGTGCGAATTTGAAGTTAGACAAGATTTTGCTGGAATTTTGCCTTAGCACGGAAAACATTTTCCTGGAAAACGATTTACTAAGTTGAATGAAACTAATAGTGGCGATGACGTTTAATATTTAAAATTGAAATCATGTTCTAGTAAAAAATTAAGCTTTTCGGAGGCACTCGAATTAGTGTTACGTCCAATTGTCAATGACATTCCCTTGAATTGCATTCAGAATTCAGATCGGCTGCCAAGCAAGAAAGCATCTCTTTCTCCGTACAAAGCTTATGCATTTCAAAACTTATTTAATTCAATTTCATAGCAAATTCCAAACTATGTAATATGGCATGAGCACCACATAATATAATTTCTCAAATACTTATTCAATAAATCATTTAAAGAAACAGGAATTAAGATTTATTAGCCTCTTTTCGGTGGGCGTTAAACACTAAACACCACTTCACTAATCCCTAATGTTTGACTAAACTTTCAACTTTTCTCTTTAGGAAGAAAGTTAAATACATACCTACCTACCTACATACTTACGTAAGAATGTATAGCAGTTACCTACATAATTTATGTAAAGCGGAAAACGAAGCTTGAAACTTGTCATAGAATACGAGTGAGAGTGACATTTTCCCTGAAAAATGCAAAACTTTTTGGGGCCAGGCTGAATTCTAACAAAAGTCTACCTACCTATTCACATCTTCAAACGAAGAAGTTAATTTGGAATAAAATGAGAAGATAAAAGCATATATCTCCGTTTTTGTGACACTTGTTTTTCAAGAGTTTCAAGAAAATAGATGCATAAGCATAAGCACATTACCCTACGTACATATGTATGTACGTATTTATATATAAATAAGTTTAGACAATTCGACTTTCTTTTGAGTCTACACAAACTTCCATGCATTCATATCTTTTCGCTGTACAGAAGGCACTCATATGCAAAACAAATCTTAGTTTCGCTGTATCCACAAAAGCATAAAAATGCACCACCGTCTCAAAAGAAAATCAGGGAAGGGTGAAGAGACTATGTGCGACTCAGAAACGAAAATCTCTTAATCGCTTTCTTTTCTTCGTATCTTCTTTCAGCCACTTTGCTTTGCATCCGTCTTTTCGCTTCAAGAGAAAAAATTATTTAATTTCTGCAAAAGGGAAAGGAGACAAGCTAATCTGAAAACAAAAAAAGTCGCTATGAAAAGCAATCTACACTAACAAACGCAAGCCAAGCAAACAAATTGTCCTGAATTTAAATGAATGGAAAAAGTACATAGTTCTTTTCGATACATATGCATATTCATTTTATAGTTTAGCCTTTTGATAACTTTTTTTTCGCGTGAACCCGGACAAAGTAAACCTCAACCTAAATACTTCCTCCCATTTCTGTTTCAACCTTTAACTATTTATTAAAAACTGGAATTTGGGAATATCTTAAAGAATTCTTTACAAGAAGCAATGTCTCTAGATTTTGTAAAGGCGGTTTTGGTTCGGCCCTATAATATAATTTAATGCATAATGCATTGCCTTTTATTGAATTACATATTTGCTTTTCTCCTCCTTCGCTTGCGCTTGAGCTCGTGTGGTTCAATCCGCTTCACCTAGTTTTTGAGAATGGAAAAATATGAAATAAAATTCAGTTCGTGGAGCAGGGCAGAAAACTCTTGATATTATTGTTTGTAGAGTATTAATGCATATATTATCTACTTTACAGAACTATTACGAAGTGACTAGGCACAGGTATACTACTTCGAATTGTATTCCTGATCATCGTAAAGCATTGAATATTTTGAAGTGGATATTATTGCCACATTTTGAGTTCTTCAGAAATCTTCAAAAATGGGAATTGCAGCTGCGATAATATACGGAAGCGTAAACAATTTAATAAGCCTTACATCTAATACGGAAATCAAAATAGGAGCCACCTGCAATTTAATTTTCCTTAAAACTTACACAAGCGGAGAATATCTTGAG